>PVJI01011872.1:0-54135 GCA_004026765.1 Micronycteris hirsuta | reverse complement strand
TTTCTTCTAGGGCATTGTTCAGTGCCACAATGTCTTTGCTGATATTTTGTTTGGAGGATCTGTCCATTTTTGACAGTGGGGTGTTGAAGTCCCCTACTATAATTGTGTTGCTATCAATGTCTTTCTTGAAGTCCTCCAAGATTTTCTTTATGTATTTGGGTGCTCCTGTGTTGGGTGCATATATATTTACAATGTTTATATCTTCTTGGTGGGTTCTTCCCTTGAGTATTATAAAGTTTCCTTCTGGGTCTCTCGTTATGGCCATTTTTTTGAAGTCTATTTTGTCTGATACGAGTATTGCTACCCCAGCTCTTTTTTCTTGTCCGTTTGCTTGGAAAACTTGTTTCCAGCCCTTCACTTTCAGTCTGTGTAAGTCTTTTGTCCTGAGGTGGGTCTCTTGTAGGCAGCATATGTGTGGGTCATGCTGTCTTATCCATTCCGCTATTCTATGTCTTTTAATTGGAGCATTTAATCCATTTACATTTAAGGTTATTATTGATAGGTACTTATTCATTGCCATTTTTTTTTGTACCTGTGTTCCTCACTCTCTCTCTTTCCCTTCCTTTCCTTAAATCAGTCCCTTTAATATCTCTTGCTGAGCTGGTTTCATGGAGGTGTATTCTTTTAGACTTCTTTTGTCTTGGAAGCTCCGTATTTGGCCATCTCTCTTGATTGAGAGCCTTGCTGGGTAGAGTAGTCTTGGTTGCAGGCCTCTAGTTCTCATTACTTGGAATATTTCTTGCCATTCCCTTCTGGCTTGGAGTGTTTCCGTTGAGAAGTCAGCTGCTAACCTTATCGGGGCTCCCTTGTATGTTACTTCCTGTCTCTGTCTCGCTGCCTTTAAGATTCTCTCTTTGTCTTGGAATTTTGCCATTTTAATTATGATGTGTTTTGAAGTGGGCCTGTTTGGGTTCCTTTTGATTGGGACTCTCTGTGTTTCTTGGACTTGTGTGACTTTTTCTCTCATCAGATTTGGGAAGTTCTCCATCATTACTTTTTCAAACACACTTTCTATTCCTTGCCCTTCTTCTTCCCCTTCTGGTATCCCTATTATACGAATATTATTAAGTTTCATATTGTCCTGCATTTCTCTTAATACCTCTTCATTCTTTCTGAGTCTCTTTTCCTGGTCCTGCTCTTTTTGGGTGTTTTTTTCTACTCTGTCTTCCAGCTCGCTGATCAGATCCTCTGCTTCATCGAGCCTACTTTTGATTCCTTCTATTGTGTTCTTTAGTTCAGGTATTGTATTCTTCATTTCCGCTTGGCCCTTTTGGATAGTTTCTATTTCCTTTTTCATGCTGACATAGTTTTCAGTGAGTTCATCGTAGTTTCCCTGTAGTTCCTGGAAATTCTCTGCAAGATATCGAGCTTCTTGAGCTTCCTGATAATCAGTGCTTTGAACTTAATATCTGATAGTTGGCTTGCCTCTGTTTTGTTCACATTCTTTCTGGGGTTTCCTCCTTTCCTTTCATTTGGGGGTTGCTTCTTTGTCTTCCCATTGTTTGTGAGAGTCTTCTTGCTATCCTCTGTTTCTTAAATTAGTCTGTCAAGTTCTCTGGAGAAGCAAAGTTAATTTTGTCTCACTGTCTCTGTTTTTTGGACTGGCCCCTGTCCAGGACTGCCTCTGGTCTTTTCACAGTTCCAGGTTTTTATGTCTCACCTGTAGGTAAAGAGGAGAGAGGACGAGGGGGAAAGAAAGAAGAAAAATAAAGAAAGAAAAAAAAAGGGAATGAAGGAAGGGAGAAAGAATACTATAGGGAAAGGAAGGGAGGAAGGAGGAATAAAGTATAAAGAAGGAAAGAGTGGAAGGACGAATTAAAAGAAACAAATTTTTATCTTTTATAAATTAAAAAATAACAAAACAAAATAAAAAAGTAAAAAAAAAAAAAAGAGAGATATGAGGAGGAGCAGCCTAAGAATACTAGAGAGGGAGGAAGAAGGAATTAAAAACTAGTGAAGGACAGAGAGGAAGAAGGGCTAAAAAAACAAAAACAGAATAAAAGAAAACAAAAAAAAACAAAAACAAACAAACAGAAAAAAACACACACACACACACACAAAATAAAACCCTTTCAGCTTTCTGATTTTAAAGCTGTCTGGTCAGGCTGTGTCCGGCTAGTTTTGCTTTTCTTCCTTCCTGAGGTGTACTCTTCGCTGTTGTCCAGACCCCAGCCCAGTTCTTCGGTGTGCTTCTGAGTCTAAACAGTCTTTTGATGTGCACCTGATAGGGGCAGCTCTCCCATCGCCTATTTTCTCTCCACTGGTCTAACTAATAAGTTCTTTCTGCGCCCTTTCTGGATAGTTTGGACCCCGCTGTGAGTCAAGAGTTTGTGCAGTCTGCAGCTCCGGTCTGCCACTCCCCTCAACGGGGTGCTTCTGTCTTATTCCCACAAAGCTGATTGGTCCTGCCGGGCTACGTGCGCTGGGGCTGGATGGCAAGGGCTTTGTCCCCAGCTGTCAGTGTGAGCTCCGCACACCTGTGCTGGCTTTTAATTCTGTCCCTCGGTAGTGCCCCAGCAAGCTCCAACCGAGGGACCCTGGTTGCGCACTGTCCCTGTTATTTTTGAGCTGTGCGCCTGTGTTTGCTCTCTTGTCTGTCCCTGGAATGTGCGCCAAAGAGCTCTGGCTGAGGGGCCCAGTTGTGCACTGTCCCTGGTCTTTTTGAACTGTAGACGATTAGACCACAGATCGTAGGGTGCACTCGGCCCTCAGCTTCTTGTTTGGTTGTGCATGTTGCACTTGGTTGTAGAGCTGCTGACTGAAAGCTGTTCCCAATTCTTCTGGAATGAGCTGAGAAAGGCCTCGGTCCCGAGCTCAAACAGCCTCCAATTCCCCTTGATGGAAGCGCAAGCTGCTGTGGGCCGAGGGCCAACCATGTTCTCACTCCGGTGCTACAGGGAGACTTCCCTGGGCCTCTGATCTGGGTTGCGCACCGATCCCTGTCGCCTACCCACACTGGTCGTGCACAAGATCCCTGTGGCGCACTGACCTCGGGACTGTTGGGGGCGGGGCCTCTCCAAATAGCCATGGAGCACCACTTTTTTCCCTGTTTTTCCTCTCCGAAAAATTCTTCCTATTTACTCCCGCCAGACCAAACAAGCATATGACCACTCACAAATCCCACTCTGGCTCCCTCCCCAAGAATCTTGTGTCCAATCCGGGCGGCTGCCGGGTCTGGGACCGAAGCCCCGCCCCTCTCCCCCGACTCGTCTGGATGGGGACCCTTTCTTGCCGAAGCACTCTGCTTACCGAATGAATGTTCAAATTCCCCTGTAATCTTGGGCATCAATCATCATATGTGTTGGAATACTGCTCAGTTTTCGCCCTGTTACTCAGAAAATCAGCCAGTGGGCAGGAGGAAGTAAACTCTGTTCCCCCTATCTTGCTACCATCTTCCCTCGCTCCTCCCTTCTGGGTCTCTTTTTATGGCTCTTTTCTTGAAGTCTGTTTTCTCTGATATGAGTATTGCTACCCCTGCTTTTTTCCCCCTGTCCATTTGCTTGTAATATTTGTTTCTAGCCCTTCGCTTTCAGTCTTTGTAGGTCTTATGTTGTGAAGTGGGTCTCTTACGCAGCATTTCTGTGGGTCTTGTTTCCTTATCCATTCCACTATTCTGTGTCTTTTCATTGGGGCATTTAATCTATTTAAGTTTAATGTTATTATTGATCGGTACTTACTCATTGCCATTTTTTCGTGCCTGTGTTCCTCTCTTTCACTGTTTTTGTTTTTGTTCTTAAAGCAAACCCTTTAGCATTTCTTGCAGAGCTGGTTTGGAGGAGGTATATTCTTTGAGGCTTCTTTTGTCAGGGAAGATCCTTATTAGGCCTTCCATTTTAATTTACAGCCTTGCTGGATAAAGTAGTCTTGGTTGCAGGCCTCTGGTTTTCATGGAATATTTCTTGCCATTCTCTTCTGGCTTACGGTGTTTCTGTTGAGAAGTCAGCTGCTGGTCTTATTGGGGCTGACTTGTATGTTACTTCCTGTTTTTCAGTTGCCGCCTTTAAGGTTCTCTTTTTGTCTTGCAATTTTGCCATTTTAGTTATGATGTGTCTTGAAGTGGGCCTCTTTGGATTCCTCTTGATTGGGATTCTGTGTTTCCCAGATTTGTGTGACTTTTTCTCTCATCAGATTAGGGAAGTTTTCCATCATTTCTTTTTCAAACAGGTTTTCTATTCCTTGCTCTTCTCCTTCTGGTATCCCTGTTTTAGGGATATTATTATGTTTCACATTCTCCTGTACTTCCCTTAGCCCCTCTTCGTTCTTTCTGAGCCTCTTTTCCTTTTCTTGCTCTTTCTGGGTGCCTTTTTTTCTACCTTGTCCTTCTGCTCGCTGATCTGATCCTCTGCTTCATCTAGTCTACTTTTGATTCTTTCTACTGTGGTCTTCAGTTCAGATATTGTATTCTTCATTTCCTCTTGGCCCTTTGGATAGTTTCTGTTTCCTTTTTCATGTTGATATAGTTCACAGTGAGTTCATTGTAGTTTCCCTGTAGTTTTTGGTAATTCTCTGTGAGCTCTTTGAGCTTCCTGATAACCATTACTTTGAACTCAGTATCTGATCGTGGACTTTCCTCCATTTCATTAATCATCTTTCTGAGGCTTCCTCCTTTCCTTTCATTTGGGGATTGTTTCTTTGTCTTCCCTTTTTTTGTGAGACTCTTGTTAGCCTCTACTTCTTGAAATGATCTGTTCTGACTCCCTGTGTTTATGGTGTGAACTTCTATGTAGAAGACCTGTGAGTTTCAGTGGTACAGTCTCCTCGATCTCCTGAGCTTGCTGGACTTGGGCTGTCGTGTATGTTGGCTTTCTGTATGTCTCTGGGTTTTGATTGTTGTTGGGTCTTTCTTTGTTGGGTTCTTCCCTCCAGCTGGTTAACTGAGGGTCACTCCGTCCACCCTCTCTTGTATTCTGTTGTGCAGGTGTGGGCAGGTTGTGTTGAAGTTTGTTCTTCTGTGTGTACAAGGTTTTGAGGGTTGTCTCTTTTTCTTGTTCAATTGTTTGTTCTGAGTAATTTCTCCACCATTTGGTTGTATTTCCAGATACTTCCTGGGTTGAGTTAGTGTCGCTTCCACTCCCTCCTTCACCTTCTTCTATTGTTATCTGTTGGTGATTCTTTTGTTGGTGGGTTTCCTCTTCTAGCAGGTGTCCTGGTATTCACAGCTTTCACCTAATCATCTGATTTTTCTATGTCCTGTACAATTTTGGTCTTCAGTCTTCATATATGCTGGGGTACTGTTCGCTGTTCACACTATTTCTCAGAAGATAAGCTAGATGTTTCACCCGTGGGCAAGGGGAAGGGACTCCGCTCCTACCTATCTCGCCGCCATCTTCCCTATACTACTAAAATAACATTCTAAAATAAGTCAAATGGTGTTTGAGTCACTCTTTGCTTGTGAGTCTTTATATTGTATAACCTTGTGACTGAGTCAAAATGAATGATTTCCAGAACTGAGTAGCTCTTTCTTGGGAATATTCCAGCTGATCCGTTGATCCCCTGCAAAGTCTTTAACAGAACTTCAACCATGATTAGTTGCCCAGCATCATGCTTTTTATGTGTATAAATTAAAAATAGGACAAGTTATACTTTTAAAAAATAGAAAGGAAAGAACACCACTTGATATCTTTTAAGGTACTAGCCCTATTTCTGTTAGTGTTTCAAGATATCCTGGTATACTTAAACCTCATCAATTTGAATTAGATGGAGAGAATATAAGTTCGAACTCCAAGAACTTTAGAACAAATGCTGATTTTGCATTTTAGAACATTCAGATCAAAAGTTGGAATATTTTGCTAAGTGTTGGGTAAGGAATTTTCCGTTGACTAGATAAAAAGAATGATATTTATTCTTTAAAAGATTTTATTTATTTATTTTTAGACAGAAGGGAAGGGAGGGAAAAAGACAGGGAGAGAAACATCAATGTGTGTTTGCCTCTCACGTGACCCCCACTGGGGACCTGGCCTGCAACCCAGGCATGTGCCCTGACTGGGAATCGAACCGGCAACCCTTTGGTTCGCAGCCCACATGCAGTCCACTGAACTATACCAGCCAGGGCAAATAATGGCATTTAAATGTTGCCCCTAAGGGTTTTCTATTATGTGACAAAGCTAGCCCTCTAAAAGCTCTTAAGACTTTAATATTATCATGCATATTTTCTTTAACAAGGTTTCTTTAAATAAAAATAAGTTTTACTTCAGCTGTTTAAAAAGTATTTTGTATTTTGTCCTATTTCTACCTTTAGGGCTCTCTTTTTGTTCTTGATCCACTTCTCTTTCTTCATCATATTTTCCTTTTCAGTTTTTGGCATAGACTTACTCTGTGGGTGTGTCTATGAAACATAACATATATACAGAAAAGTATGGTAAATATATATATCTGTGTAACTACTACCCAAAGCAAAAATAGAAAATTGTCAGTGGTTTCTATCTGACTTTATGGATTTATTATGTGAAATATTTTTATAATATAAAAGACTATAGACTTTGGACCTTGATTTATTTCCAGCGTTTGCTGTTGACCAAAGCTCACAGGGCTTTTGAGCCTCAGATAAGTTTATCTATAAAAATTAGGTGGCTGGAGGGAGATCCAATAGTGACAGCAAGGTAAATGGAAGCTACACTCACTTCCTCACAGGACCAATCTGGAATTACAACTAAATTATAGAACAATCATACTGAATAACCAACTGAAGACTGGGTGAAGAGAAGTCTTATAACCAAGGATTTACAGAAAAAAAAACACATCAAGACTAGTAGGAAGGGCAAAGAAACAAAAATGAATGGTCCCACTGCCACGGGCAGCAGCAGAGGATCCAGAAGGATATCTTAACCATGGGGAGAGTGGGTTCCCTCTGAGAAGCATGGAGTCAAAACCACAAGTTGGGCTCCTTAGCCCAGAGCACCACAGCCATGAATAGGTGCTTACATAACATCTTGCTGTGAAAAGCAGTGAGATTTCTGTCCACCAGCGAGAGAGGGGAGTGGAGCATACTAGTGTCAGATGAGGAAAATCTGGGGTTTGTGGCTCTGGGGAGAGAACTGAAGGGATAATTGCCAAGATTCCTATGCTGAGTCCTTCTCCCATACCACAGACACCATCTTTCTTAGGTGGCGCACTCTCCTCTGAGTGCCGTCAGCCTGGGAGAAAGTAATATCCTGATCCTCAAGACTCCATATTGCCCTATCTGTGGAGCTTACGCCCTGCTGAAGAGTATGGCAAGGGCTCTTTCAGTGACTGTGCTTAATGGGCAGCCAGCAGGTGGAAGCAGAAGGAGGTGGAAATCAGGTTACCTCAGGACTTTTGCTGACCTGCTCTCAGGTCTCATGCTAATAAAAGCCAGCCTTGATGCACAGCTTAGTCCTGCATGCACCAAGGCCTAGTAGAGGCAGCCATAAGCTGTGGATCACTTTGCAGGCCAGTTATAAGCAGCATCGTGCCCTGGCATGTACCAGAGGTCCTCCCAAGAGGCCAGGACCAACACACCCAAAGGCCAGCTTGAGACAACATCAGAGAAGATTCCAATAAGTTTCACAAAGCAGCATATCCAAAGGGAGATCTCACAGGCACTAAACCCTGCTGAGATAAAGTGCTTTTTGTGGTTATACTTGGAAAGCAGTTTCCATGCCATGGTAGGTTAAGCCTCAAAGTCAACCAGCCTGAGTATCCATCCCACCCACGAAATGGCCAATAACAGTCGAGGGTCCACATGACACATACAAGAGACATATCTGGAGCATCCAGCTCAGAATATCAAGGATATTGCACCACTGGACCCCACAGGACACCTAATACATAAAGCCACCCCATGAAGACTACGAGTCATAGCAGATCTATCTTTTTTAAAATATATATTTTATTCATTGTACTACTACAGTTCTAATTTTTACCTCTTTGTCCCCCTCTACCCTGTACCCCCATACCCTCTGGCAATCACCCTCTAAGTTGATGTCTATGGATAAATGCATATAAGTTCTTTGGCTACTCCATTTCCTATACTGTTTGTAATATCCCTCTGCCTGTTCTGTAACTACCTATTTGTACTTCTTAATTCCTGCACCTTTTCCCCCATTCTCTCCCTTCCCCTTCTCAGCTGGTAGCCATCCAGATGATCTCCATATTCATGATTCTATTTCTGTTCTGCTTTTTTGCTCAGTTTTTTAGATTCAGTTGTTGATAATTGTGAATTTATTGCCATTTTAATGTTCTTAGTTTTGATCTTCTTTTTCTTAAATAAGTCCCTTTAACATTTCATATAATAATGGCTTGGTGAGGATGAACTCCTTTAGCTTTACTTTGTCTGGGAAGCACTTTATCTGCCCTTCAATTCTACATGATAGCTTTGCTGGATAGAGTAATCTAGGTAGTAGGTCCTTGCTTTTCATCACTTTGAATATTTCTTGCCAGTCCGTTCTAGCCTGCAAAGTTTCTTTTGAGAACTCCAGTGACAGTCTTATGGAAATGCCTGTGTAGGTAACTCTGCTTTTCTCTTACTGCTTTTAAGATTCTCTCTTTATCTTTAACCTTTGGCGTTTTAAATATGATGTGTCTTGGTGTAGTCCTCTTCGCATCCATCTTATTTGGGATTCTGTGCTTCCTGGACTTGTATGTCTATTTCCTTTACCAAATTAGGGAAATTTTCTTTCATTATTTATTCAAATAAGCTTTCAGTTTTGTGTTCTTTCTAGTCTTCTTCTGGCACCCCTATGATTCAAATGTTGGTACATTTGAAGTTTTCCCAAAAGCTCCTTACCATATCCTCTCTTTTTTTTTATTCTTTTTTCTTCTTTCTCTTATGATTAATGTTTTTTTTTTCCTCCTTGTGTTCCAAATCATTGATTTGATTCTCTGCTTCATCCACTCAAGTGTTAATTCCCTGGAAACTTTTCTTTATTTCACTTAGTGTAACCTTAATTTCTGCATAGGCCTGTTTTATGCTGCTGAAGTACCAGTGAGTTCCCTGAGCATCTGAATAACCAGTGTTTTGAGCTCTGTATGTGATAGATGGCTTATGTCCATTTTGTTCTGTTTTTTTTTCTGGGGTTTTGTTCTTTTTCATTTGGACCATATTTCCTTGTCTCCTCATTTGGGCAGCCTCCCTGTGTTTGTTTCTATGTATTAGATAGAGCTGCTTTGACTCCCTGTCTTAGTAGCATGGCCTAATGTAGAAAAGCACACCATAAGTGGGATGGGGTAGAGCCATAGGTAGTTGCCTGAGTGGGGCAACCCATGTGACCCATGTTGATGGAGTCTCAGATATGGTGTCTGCACTTTGTGGCTCTGGGTAGGGGAGGGCTCAGAAAAGGGACAGTGGCTGATGCCTGGCAGTGGAGTTTTGTCTGGGAAGAAGCTATCTCCTGTTACTCGCCCTAATGCCAAACTTCATTTTCTCCCCATATGGCACTGGTGCCCTTCAACTTGCTGCCCATCCTAAGTCTGTTGAAGATCCTTTAAGAGGGATACCTGAGAACCCCCAGTTTCTTCTGCCATCCCAGCCCCCACTGTTTCTGCAGCCAGAAGTGAAGAGGACTTATCTTCCTGGCACTTGAAGCCAGGGCTGGGGGTCTGGTGTGGGGCTGGGATCCCTTGCTCCGAAGATATCCCACTTGATTTTTATCCACCACATGTGGGTGTGAAACTCTCTATTCCATGTCTCTGCCTCTCCTCCCCTTCCACCTGTCAGAGTGAATGTGACTTCTTTAATTCCTTGGTAGTCAGACTTCCATACAGCTTTATTTTCTGACAATTCTGGATGATAGTTGTTTTGTAGTTTAGTTGTAATTTTTGCTGCAGTTGTACAAGGAGGAGAGCAGTGTATACCTATGCCTCATTCTTGACCAGAAGTCCACCAGGAGATCCATCTAATACTTTGAAAACAACACAGAGAAGCAGCTCAAAAGGGAAGACAGAGAAATAGGCCCAAAATGATATAGCAGGAGAAATATCCAGGAAAAAGAACTAAGTGAAATGGAGGCAAGCAATTTATCAGATACAAAGTAATAGTTGTAGGATGCTCAACAGCATGAAAAAGGAGTTACAAAATCATTGAAAAGTCAGAAATGAAAAATACAGTATCTGAAATGAGAATACGCTGAAAAAGGAATAAACAGGTTAGAAGAAGCAGAGAATCGAATTCAGCAATTTGTAATACAAAGTGGAAAGCAACACCAAATCTAAGCAGCAAAAAGAAAAAAGAATTAAAAAAAATAAGGATAGTTTAAGGTCAACATGAAGCATAACAACCTCTGGATCATAGGTATACCAGAAGGAGAATGGAGAGCAAGTGATTGAGAATATATTTGAAGAAGTAATGACTGAAAACTTTCCTAACCTGGGAAGAAAAAGACACAAGTCTGGGAAGTGTAGAGTCCCAAACAAGGGGGGCCCAAAGAAGCCTACTACAAGACGTATCATATTAAAAACCTCAAGAGAAAGACAGTTACCTACAAGGGAGCTCCCATAAGACTATCAACTGATTTATCAACAAAAACATTTCATGCTGAAGTGGACTGGCATGAAATATTCAGTGATGAAAAGCAAGGACCCACAACCAAGACACTATACCCAGCAAGGCTGTCATTTAAAATTGAAGAAGAAAAATGCTTTGCAGACAAAAAGAGCTACAAGAGTTTGTTGCCACTAAGCCAGTATTACAAGAAATATAAAGGCCTGCTTTACAGAAAAGAAGAAGAAGAATGAAAGAAAGAAAAAACGGAACATAGTTACAAGAATAAAATGGAAATAAATATGTACACCTATCAATAACACTTTAAATGTAAATGACTTAAGTGCATCAATCAAAAGACATAGGGTAACTGAATAAGAAAACAGACCCATGTATACACTGTCTACAAGAGACCCACCTCAGAATGAAAGATACACATACACTAAAATAAAGTGATGGAAAAACATAATTCATGCAAGTGGAAATGAAAAAAAACCTGGGGTAGCAGTACTTACATCTGACAAAATAGACTGAACAAAGAGACAAACAAGGATACTACATAATGAGAAAGGGATTATCAGCCCAACAAGAGGATATAACCCTTGTAAACATTGATGTACTCAAAATATGACCACCTAAATATGTAAGGCAAATCTTGATGGACATAAAGAAAAGATTGTCAGTACTACAGTCATAGTAGGAAATTTTAACACCTCATTGACATCGTTGGCTAGATCTTCCAGACAGAAAATCAACAAGGAGGTGGTGGCCATAAATGACACACTTGATCAGATGGATATAATTGATGGCATTTCACCCCAAGCAACAAAATATACCCTCTTTACAAGTACACATGGAACATTTTCTAGCATAGATTACATATTAGGAACAAAACAAGTCTCAAATCGTATCAAACATCTTTTTTGACCATAATGATATGAAAAGAAAAATCAGTCACACACAAAAAAATGGAAGTACAAAGACATGCAGGCCAAATAACATGTTACTGCACAATGAATAAGTTAACAGTGAGATCACTGAATAAATAAAAGATACCTTGTAACAAATGAAAATGAGAACATAACCCAAAAATCTATGGGACACAGCAAAAGCAGTTCTAAGAGGGAAATTCATAGCATTATAGGCTTAACTCAAAAAATAAGGAAAATCTCAAATAGACAATCTAATTTTACACTTAAAGGAACTAGAAAAAGAACACTATCAAAGCCCGTTGTGAGTACAAGGCCATAATAAACATCAGAGCAGAAATAAATGAAATAGTCTAAAAAAACACAATATAAAAGATCAGTGAAACCAAGAGTGAGTTGTTTGAAAAGATAAACAAGGTTGACAAACCTTTAACCATACTTACCGAGAAGAAAGGAGGACCCAAATAAATAAAATCATAAATGAAAGAGAAGTAATAACTGACACCACAGAAATACAAGGGATTGTAAGAAAATATTACAAGCAACTATATACCAACAAATTGGACAATTGTGATGAAATGGATAAATTTTTAGAAACATACAATTTTCTAATACTGAATCAGGAAGAATCAGAGCATCTGGAGAGACAGATCACAACTAGTGAAACGAAGTAGTAATAAATTAAAAAAAAAATGCCCAAGAAACAAACATCCAAAACTATTGGCATCACAGGTGAATTTTACCAAACATTCAAAGAACTATCTGTCTCAAAGTATTCCAAAAACTTCAAGAGGAGTGAAGACTCCCAAGCTAGGCCAGCATTATTCTAATTCTAAAACCAGATAAAGACACTATGTAGAACAAAAATTATAGGCTGGTATTCCTGATGAACATAGATGCTGAAATTCTTAACAAATATTAGCAAACCAGATCCAGCAGTGACATTTAAAAGATCATAACATTATCAAGTGGTATTTATTTTGAAGATGCAAGTTTGATACAATATCAGCAAATCAATACATGTGATAACACCATATGAACAAAATGAAGGATAAAAACCATATAGTCATGTCTATAGATGCAGAAAAAAGCATTTGATAAAACCCAGGACCCCCTTATGATAAACTGATAGCAAAGTGGGAATAGATGGAACATGCCTCAATGTAATAAAATCTATATATATCAGACTCACAGCCAACATCATACTCAGTGGGCACACACATTTCCCTTAAGGCCAAGAAGAAGACAGGGATGTCCACTTTCACCACTCTTATGTAACATAGTACTGGAAGTCCTAGCCACACTGATCAGACAAGAAGAAATAAAAGGCATACAAATTGGAAAGGAAGAAGTAAAACTCATTATTTGCAGATGACATGATACTGTATATAAACCCTAATGATGACACCAAAAAAACTGCCAGAACTGATTAATGCATTTAGTAAAGTAGCAGGATACAAAATAATATCCAGAAATCAGCTGCATTTTTATACACCAATAGTCTACTATTAGGGAAACTAGAAATAATCCCACCCACAATTGCTTCAGAGGGAATAAAACTAAGGATGTAAAAGACATATACTTGGAAAATTATGAAACACTGAAGAAAGAAATTGTAGAAGGTACAAATAAGTAGTAGCATACACTGTGTTCTTGATTGGAAGAATTAACATCATTAAAATGTCCACACTACCCACAGCTATAGAGAACTGTTCCGCACATCGTGGGAATTGTAGCTCAGCTCTCACTGTAAAAAACTCGGTGGGATGCGGGATTCGGCAAGCAGGCCCCACGTACGCAGACGGGTTTTCTCGTGGGTAAATCAGGCTTACATTGTTCCTGGAGCTCAGGGTTGCTCTCGCTAAAACTCTCTTACCTTGGATTAAAGCAGCAAATGTTTATTGCATATCTTCAGAATAGTTTCCTGAAAGTCTGAGGTAAACCTCTCAAGTCCAGCCCAACCCCTTTTCCCTTTACATTTGCGAAAATCCTTTGACGTCCTCTCCTTTGTTGTCTATCACCTAATGCAAACCTATGCATAATAAATGAAGACCATTCTGATGGTCTTTTCTGGTACCCAGAAAAACAATTAAAAGCCTGTATAGGCAGGGGTCGGGGCTCTCTCTCTGACTCAGAAAGCGGCCATGTGGTCTCCATTTTTCTCCACAGGATCTACATGTCCGTGTGCATTTATTTACAAGTCGGCCACGGCACATAGATTCTGCAAGACAGGATCTGTGACACACAGGAATCTGTAGATTCAACACAATTCCTCTTAAGATATCAATGGTGTATTTTACTCAACAAGAACAAATATTCCAAAAATGTATATGGAATCACAATAGATCCCAAATAGCCACAGCCTTGTGAAAGAATATTAAAGTTGGAGGAATCACAATACCTGATATCATCGTATACTACAAGGCAGCTGCAATCGAAACAGCATAGTCTAAGGCATAAAAAGAGATATAGATCAGTGGAACAGAATAGAGAGCTACAAAATAAACCTATGCCTTTATAGTCAATATTTGTCAAAGAAGGTGGGAACATAAAATTGGGGTTCAGATACTCTATTCAATAAATGATGTTGGGAATATTATGCAGATAGGTGTCAAAAAAAAATGAAACTAGATCCTCCTCTTACACCATACATGAGGATAAGCCTAAAATGGATTAAAGACTTAAATTTTAGACTCAAAACCATAAAAATCCTAGAAGAAAACATAGGCAGTAAAATCTTGGACATTTCCTTTTTTAAAAAGTATATTTTATTGATTATGCTATTACCATTGTCCCATTTTTTTTCTTCCTTTTATCACTCCTCTGCCCTGCACCACCCCCACACCCTCCAGCATTTTCCCCACCTCATTTCATGTGCATTGGTTGTACATACAAGTTCTTTGGCTTCTCTATTTCCTATACTATTCTTAACTTCCCCCTGTCTATTTTATGCCTACCAATTAATGCTGCTTATTATCTGTACCCATCCCCTCTACACTGATAACTCTCCATGCAATCTCAATTTCTTTGATTCTGTTCCTGTTCTAGTTGTTTGCTTACTTTGTTTTTGTTTTTAGGTTCAGTCATTGATAGTTGTAAGTCTGTTGTCATTTTACTGTTCATAGTTTTTGATCTTCTATTTCTTAAATAAGAAATAGAATAAGTCCCTTTAACATTTCATACAATAATGGCTTGGTGATGATGAACTTCTTTAACTTGACCTTATCTGGGAAGCAGCACTCTATCTACCCTTCCATTCTAAATGATAGCTTTGCTGGGTAGAGTAATCTTGGATGTAGGTCCTTGCCTTTCATGACTTGGAATACTTCTTTCCAGCTCCTTCTTGCCTATAAAATTTCTATTGAGAAATCAGCTGATAGTCTTATGGGCTCTCCTTTGTGAGTAACTGTCTCCTTTTCTCTTGCTGCTTTTAAGATTCTCTCTTTATCTTTAATCTCAGGTAACTTAATGATGCTGTGCCTTGGTGTGTGCTTCCTTGGGTCCAACTTCTTTGGGACTCTCGGGGCTTCCTGGAAGTCTATTTCTTTTGCCAGATGGGGGAAGTTTTCCAGCATTATTTTTTCAGATAAGTTTTCAATTTATTGTTGCTCTTCCTCTTCTTCTGGCATCCCTATGATTCGGATGTTGGGTCTCTTAAAGTTATCCCAGAGGTTCCTAAGCCTCGCTTCTTTTTTTTTTTTTTTTAAGTTCTTGTTTCTTCATTCTGTTCTGGTTGGATGTTTATTTCTTCCTTCTGATCCATATCATTGATTTGAATCCCAGTTTCCTTACCTTCACTGTTGGTTGGTTTCCTGTATACTTTCCCTTATTTCACTTTGTATAGCCTTCATTTCTTCTTTCATTTTGCAACTGAGCTCAATCAGTTCTGTGAGCATCCTGATTACCAGTGCTTTGAACTCTGCATCAGATAGATTGTCTATCTCCTCATCTCTTAGCTCTTTTTCTGGAGTTTTGATCTGTTCTTTCACTTGGGCCATATTTCTTTGTCTCAACACACTTGTTATGTTGTAAGAGGCAGAGTCTTAGGTATTCACCAGGTCGAGGCAACCCTCTTTGCTGCATTGTGACACTGTCTGTGAGGGAGGTGTCAGAGAAGGAACAATTCTGCTCACTTGTTCAGTTCTAGCCCCACTTTATAATGAACTCTCCATTGAGACTGAGAGTTTCTCCTGCTTTTGCAACCTCCACAGGATTTTTCAGCTAGAGGTTTTAAGTCTTTAGTTTCCCGGGCAGCCAGCTCCCACCTCACCCACGTGGTCAGCTGCCTTGCCTCGGGTCCTCCCCAACTGGCTGCCCGTCTCCCACCTCTCCTACTGTTCTGGATGAATGTTTCTTTAACTCCTTGGTTGTTAGCGTTCCACACAGTTTGATTTTCTGGAAGTTCTGGTTGTCTA
This sequence comes from Micronycteris hirsuta, assembly GCA_004026765.1. NCBI lineage: Eukaryota > Metazoa > Chordata > Mammalia > Chiroptera > Phyllostomidae > Micronycteris > Micronycteris hirsuta. The sequence goes on along the minus strand of PVJI01011872.1, from coordinate 38,353 downwards.
TTGTTTTTAAATTGGTTGTTATCCTTCTTTGGTTATGTGAGGAAATAAAGCATTTCTCCCTATACCTCCCATCTTTGCCAGAACATTTTGGACATTTCTTGTAGCAATATTTTTTCTGACATCACCTCAGGCAAGTGAAAGAAAAAAAATTTTAAATGGGACTACATTAAACTAAAAAGTTTTTGCACAGCAAGGGATACCATCAGCAAAATGAAAAGACAACCCACTGAATGGGAGAACATTTCACCAGTGCTACATTTAATAAAGGGTTAAATCCAAAAATGTGTAAGGAACTTGTACAGGTCAACACCAAAAAATAAACTACCCAATTTAAAAATGGGCAAATGGCCTGAAAGGACACTTCTCCAAAGAGGACATACAGATGGCTGATAGATATATGAAAAGATGTTCAATGTCACTAATCATCAGAGTAATGCAAATTAAAACCACAACAAGGTATCACCTCACACATGTCAGAATGGCTATTGTCAATAAATCAGCCCTGGCTGGTCTGGCAAAAGTGGGAGTGTTATCCTGTGAACCAAAAGGTTGTGGGTTCAATCCCCTTGGTCAGGGTGTGTACAGGAGGCACTCTATTGATGTGTTTCTCACATCAATGTTTCTCTCTCTCTCCCTTCCTTTCTGTCTAAAAAAAGCAATGGCAAAGTGTCCTTGGGTGAGGGTTTAAAAAAAGAAAAATCAACTAACAGGTGTTGTGAAGACACGTAGAAAAGGGAACCTTTGTACGCTGTTGATAGGAATGCAGATTAGTGCAGCCACTCTGTTTTTGCATTTTATTTCTTTATTTTTCACACTTTTTTATTGTTGTTCAAGTACAGTTGTCTCCATTTTCCCCCCACCATTCCTCCCCACCCCAGCCATCATCACTTCCCACCCTCAATCTACCCCCCTTTGGCTTTGGTCCATGTGTCCTTTATACACGTTCCTGACAACCCTTCCCCCTTTCCCTCCATTATCCCCCCCCCCCCCGCCCGTGACTGTCAGTTTGTTCTTAATTTCAGTGTCTTTTAATTTCAATGGTTCTATTTTGCTGGCTCGTTTATTTTGTAGATTAGGTTCCACTTATAGGTGAGATCATATGGTATTTGTCTTTCACCACCTGGCTTATTTCACTTAGCATAATGCTTTGCAGATCCATCCATGCTGTCACAGAGGGTATAGCCACTCTGGAAAACAGTATGCAGTTACCTCAGAAAATTAAAAAAGGAACTACCTTATGACCCAGCATTTCCACTTTCAGGAATTTATTTGAGGAAACTCAAAACATTAAGTCAGAAGATTATATGCACCCCTATGTTCATTTCAGCATTGTTTGCTATGGCCAAGATTTGGAACCAGCCTGAGTATCTATCAGTAGATTAGTGGATAAAAAAGCAGTGGTACATTTATGCAATGAAATACTACTTGGCCATTAAAAAAGAAGTAAATCTTACCATTTGTGACAGCATGGATGGGCCTGGAGAACATTTTCCTAAATGAAATGAGCCAGTCAGAGAAAGATAAGTATGATATGATTTCATTCATATATAGAACCTAATGAACAAAATGAACTAGAAAGCAAAATAGTGACAAACTCATAGATACAGATCAGGTTGACAGCTATTGGGGGCCGGGGAGGACTGTGTGGGAGTGAATGGAGGGACTGAACAAAAAAGAGAAAAAGTCATGGACTTGGACAACAGTAATTGGTGATTACCAGTGGAGAGGGCTGGTGGGGGGAGTAGGAGGAGGAGATAGCATGGATAAATGGTGATGGATGGAGACTTGACTTGGAGTAGTGAGCACAATACATTTAGAATTTAGAATTGTGCACCTTAAACCCATACAATTTTGTTTACTAATGTTACCTCAATAAATTTAATGAAAAGGAATTTAAAACTAAAAAGAAAGCAAATTATAAAAATAAATATACCCAAAATGTGATGGTAAAATATAAATTAGGTTATGTGTGCTGTCCCCAGTAACAGAGAAGTGGGGCTACTGGGAATGGTTGTCTTGAGTTCTCTGTACAAACCAGCTCCACCTTGTCAAAGGTTTTTTTTTAAGGTCACACTGACATCAAATCCAGGGGCACCGTGTAAAGTACTCAGTGTTCCCAAAAATACACAGCAGCCTTAAGAAGTTTGCAGCAGCAGAATTTATGGTTTCTGCAGCAGGAAGTACAATTATTACCAATGATGGAATAGGAATATATCCTGCACAGACTACTGGAAATGTTTTTAAAAAACATGGTTTAGGACTGCAAATTATTGTTTGAGATTGTTTGAAGTTGTTAGTTTCTGCTACTTGGTAGATAGGATTACCTTTCAAGAAAATATTGGTAATGTTGTAAAATGAAATTAGGCATTTAAAATACTATGAATGGTTGGAGAAATAATGAAAGGTGACTCTGTCCTTTCTAGTTATTTTCACTCTTCATGTGAAGAGGGAATGCTTATACCTTGAGGGTACCATCTCCACAGAAGATCTTTGCTACCTCACAGCACATACAGCTAGTCCATTGGCCAGGGGTGGGGCTGTCATAAATGGATTATTCAACTGTGTTTTGTTTCTGGAGGATGCTTCTGAAAATTCTTTCTGAATATTTTGGAAAATTAAAATTTATTTAATTTTTTAAAATAAAATAAAAATTAATTTGTTGTGAGTTATAGAAATAATGTACAGAAAACACTTAATATCAAGCTTATAATAAATGTTCATTTATTGTTTACTTCTTGCACTCATTATTTATTTTTTGTATATTTTCTCTTTTTTTTTTAATGATGTCTTCTGAGATTTTGCCTGGTTTTGTAATTTGATTTTTTATATTTTCTTATTTTTTTTAATTTAAGGCCCTCATTTTCCAGTATTTTGCCAAACCACTTAGTCTAGCTTAATAACCTTTTCTTCTGCCATTCTGGGACAACATATACTATCTCATCGTCTTGGATCTTTTTCTTTTACTTCTTCTCTGCCTCTGATACTCCTATTCCCTGTCTTTTGCTAAAATTCATTATGTGACTCTTGCCTTCTACTCCATTTTCTCATCTGTTCCATCTCTTTAACCTCAGTGCTTGCTGTATCTCTGATATTTATTCTCCTTAAACCTTTTCTTACTTGGATTTCTCTAAACTTTGGATGCTAACAACCTCACTTTCTTTCTTCAACAACTACAGAGTGTTTTTCTACATCCTTATTCTTTGGCTCTGCTTTGTTTTTGCTTATTACCACTGCCTCCCACCTTGGTATTGTATTTAAAGGAATTTGTATTCTTTCAACTATTTATCCTAACTTAGTGTAGATAATTCCCTTCTAACAGGTGTCTCCTACATCAGCCTTTGACCTTTTAAAATTCATTCTGCATACCATGGCCTCCAACATTGTCTTTGGTTCTTTTTTCAGTTGCACTTTATATTTAGTATGTCTATAGAAAAATTTCAAGTTCTGAAGCTTGGGATTTGAGTCCTCTTTCCTCCCCACCCCCACTCCATCAACTCACACTCTCTGTCTCTCTCTCTCTCTCTCTCTCTCTCTCACACACACACACACACACACACACACATATTTAGGTAACCTGCCCTTCCAGTTTAGTTCATCCTGTTATATTTTTGCATACTTCCTTGGCTTCTTCAGGTCTCATCATGATAATTCACCCATAATACTTTTATTTGTATTTCCACCTATCAGTGTCTTTCATTATTCGTATTTGAAAAGCTAGCTGTTTTTACCTTTGTGAGGTTTCATTATTTCAAATTATAATGATCTCATCCTCTCAGCAAAATTAAGCAGCCTTATAATATCTCCAGTGTCTAAAGCAGATAGTATGGAGTTACATGGGATCCTATCTTTAAGACCAGTCTCCAGAGGTTTTGGCAGTGATTCAAGTGAGATAATGAGGGCCTCAACTAGCAGATTGATGTTAGGAGTGATGCTATAAATATAAGAAATATTTAGGAGGTAAGATTGACAGAGTTTATTATTAGATGTTTGCGGAAGAGGAATGAGTCAAAGAAAAAAAAACAATGACTGGCTAAATATTGCAACTACCGGTGATATAAAACATAGTGACTGACTTTGGAGCCAGTGAGACATTCAGGTGGAGATACACAACAGGCAGTTGGATATAACAAGGTGAAAGTCAAGAGCAACATAAGGGACAATGATATAGATCTGCAGATCATATATTTAAGTGGGAGTTCTGTGCCTAAAGATCTTTATTTATTTATTTTTCCAGTCCTTCGTTACAGTTTGAAGCTGCTTGGGCATTAACTAATATAGCATCTGGAACTTCTGCCCAGACTCAAGCTGTTGTACAGTCTAGTAAGTAAATTAGCTTCCTTATTCACTGGCCTTTTTTTTTTTTTTTTAATAATAAAGACAAGGAAGTAAAGTTTTATTGTAATTTTATATTGTAACATTTTAAAACTGGTAAATTTAATAAGCTACTTTTGATGATTATCATCTTTCCCATAGGTATCATTAATCTGTCATTAAATAATTTTAATTGTGGGTACTAAAATGTGAATAGACTTTTATCTTTTTAGGTAGAGACCACCTCCTAATAGCAGGTTTTAGATTTCTGTTTCTGATAACTCAAATGTTCCGAGTAGCTTATGCATTTTAGCTTGTAACATATATATTTTTAAAAGTATGCCTACCTCAAGATGGGATAGCTGCTATTAATGTGTTGATAAGACTGACAAATGCTTTTTGACAAAAATGTGGAACACTAAACTGACTTTAGGTAGTACTCAAGATGATGTTAAGTAGTATATGATATAGCAACAAGTTACATTGAATCAGATGCTGAGGATAGTATTCTTTTTTAGTTTTCTTTTTTAGATATTTTGATAATGTTTAGCAGACAGTTTCCCCTTAGATGTTAGTTATAACAGAATGGGGAGAGATTTTAGACTGGACTTTTAATAGAGACTAGTAGGTATAACTTAATAGCAGTGTTGTATTTTCATTTTTAATTTTTTGGTTATTTTCTGTTTGTGGTAAGTGATACAGGTCTTCTATTTATAAAGGTGAAAAATAAAATTAGTTAAATTACAAATGTAAGTGAATTGAAACCCTCATATATTTCTGGCAAGAATATAAAAGGTGCAGCCTTTTTGGAAAAACAGACTGTCTCAAAAGGTTAATCATTGAGTTACCATACAGCACAGCAATTCCACTACTAGATGGAACCAAGAGATAGGAAACATGTCCACAAAAAGACTTGTACACAGATGTTTGTAGCAGCATTACTCATATTAGCCCCAAAATGGAAATTATTTCCATTATTTCTATTAGAAATAATGGAAATAATCCCAATATCCATTAGATGATGAGTAGATAAAATGTGGAATGCAGTCAAATACTATTCAGCAGTAAAAAAGAATGAAGTATGGATACATGCTATAACAAGGATGAACCTTAAAAACTTTATGCTAGGTGAAAGAAGCCGAACACACAGAAAACATATTATACAATTTTAGCTATATGAAATGTTTAGAATAGGAAAATCTATGGAAAAAGAAAGCAGATTAAAAGGTTGCCTGGGGCTGGGGAAGTAGGCAGCAAGACTGCGTGGGTATGGGATTTCTTTTGAGTGTGATGGAAATGTAAAATTAGATTGTGGTGGTAGCTGTACAACTCTGTAGAAATACTAAAAACCACTGAATTGTACACTTAGATAAATTATATGTAAATTATATCTTCAATAAAGCTGTTAAAGGTGTGAGTCAACTTTAATTTAAATGTTAAGTAAATAATACAGGTAGTGCAGAGATACAGAAAAAATCCTAGAGGTAGTACATACACAACTAACTAAAATTTATGAAAAAGTGATCTGGCTTATGCTTCGTTTTCTATTCATACCTGGAATGACTATTATATGAGTGTTCTAGAATTTGGGTTAATGTGAAAGTTATATAAAGAGTAAGGATTGTAAGGAAAGTTCTTTTAAAATATAAGATAGGCCTGATTTAGGAATAACCAGTTCTTTATTTAATCCCATATCAGCAATTGGGATTACATTGTCTAAAATATTATGTTCTAAGATTATGCATTTGTTGTAGGAACTCTTTCTTTTTTAATGCATTATAGCAAAAATTTTAATGCGTTACAGGAAAAATTGCTGCTGCTTGCTTTTAGTTAATGATTTAAAAGCAACTTTTATATACTGTTAATGACGTGTGTTACTCGAACATTACTAGGGGAAATACTAAAATTGATTATTTTTAGGTTAAAAGTATTTGCCCCATTTTTTCCAGTTGGTGGGCAACTATAGAGTGACAGGTTCTATATATTTTACCAGATTATTTAGGTTTAAAAATCTATAAACTCCTCACCATTTTGCAGTCTAAATATCAGCTTTTTTTAAAAAATAGATGCTGTGCCTCTTTTTCTGAGACTTCTCCATTCACCACATCAGAATGTTTGTGAGCAAGCAGTATGGGCTTTGGGAAACATTATAGGTAAGTTGCATTTAGGTTTGAAAAGACTTCAATTAAGAATCTTACTTAACTTTTTTCCTACATTGGCATAGCCATGACACACTATGTTTCCTCTAATTTTAACATGGGTTGACTATCTTTTTGCCTCTTAAATACTCATTTAAATGGTACCTCTTTGAAATAGGTATGCAATTTGCTGTCAAGATTGGTAGGTTAAATTTGTATTGCCCCCCTCAAATCAAAGTCTGGAGAAACAGCAACTCTTGATGCCCTTGACTAATGGTGAGGAAACATAGAACATCAGTGTCCCAACATGAGCCATTGCATACATTTCAGACTTTCTCATCCTGAATGTAATTTTTTTTTAAATACAATTTTCATTTCTGTAGGTGATGGTCCTCAATGTAGAGATTATGTCATATCACTGGGAGTTGTCAAACCTCTTCTGTCCTTCATCAATCCCTCCATTCCCATCACCTTCCTTCGGAACGTCACATGGGTCATTGTCAATCTCTGCAGGAATAAGGACCCCCCACCGCCTATGGAGACAGTTCAGGAGGTAAATGAAGATTGCAAAGGCCAGATGGTATATTTTCCCTATGTTTATGCTTTAGATTTTCATGTACAGGGAATGCGATAATGCATATACTGATTTCATTGCAGGTATGAGAATTTTAAAGTAATGTGTCATTTCATTTTTGACCCCTGTTAAAAATTTTTTGACCTGAAAGAGTATCAGTCCACCCTAATTCTTATTTTTTAATGACTATTTTCATAAAAATAAAATATTAACAATTCAAAAAAATGAAAAAGAAAATAAAATCTTAAAGTTTTATTACTACATTGCATTGTTGACTTAACACTAAAGAATAAGGGATTGATACAGATAAAAAACTAGTGTACTTATTATATGCAAATGTTCTAAGTGAATTTGTATTATCCAATTGAAATTTTTCTGATTACTAACAAAAGCAGTGTCCTTAAATGTGTCATACTTAGTATTAAATCTACAATTAAAACAAGTAAAAACTTTTCTATTTACATCTAATTTATAAATGATTTGAGTATTTAAGTTTTTAAAAATCTTACATAACAATCATTTGACTGTGTAGAGAAATATTGATTATGAATCTTTATATTTGACATCTTTTGCTGGCTTCTGCTACCTTTTGCCACTATGGAAAGAGTATTTAGTGTGATTCCCATCCCAGATTAAAAATAAATAAATAAATATCTATAAGACCTGAATTCAACAAACAGACTTTATATTTTGTACTGGTTATAATTTTCTTAACTAAATCTAAGCTCAAAAACTTTAATTTGACAATTTGACTCAAGTAGCTTATTAAATAAAATCTTATTTTACTTTAAGCAGGTAAGTGAGAAGATGATGGCAGTTTTAAAAGTAACTTTTTAAAAATAGCTACACTGTGTATTTGCATCTCCATTCTTTTCACTTGACATTATATGTCATAAAAAAGTTATGAAAACAAATGTTTTTCCTTTAAGGTACATTAATCTCTGCCAGATGTATTTGGATATATTAATTGGTCATCTGAAATATGATTTTGGTTTTCCAGATTGAATTGATCAAATTTCTGTTTTCCTAACAGAGAGTCAAACAAATTTAATATTGTCTTTCTTGCCCTGAAAATAGTATTTACTGCTTTTTGTATCAGTTATTCATCTTTATAAAGACATATTCATGAACTCTAGTGTATTGTTTATCTTCTTTCCTCAGATTTTGCCAGCCTTATGTGTCCTCATATACCATACAGACATAAACGTAAGTAAAGCAGCTTAGATTTAGGATTTTGCTCTTGACGAAACGAGAAAGGTCATTTATTCTTTGGGCTTTTAATAAATGTCAACATACATCTTATTAACTTGTCAAATTTCCACAATGTATAAGTTGTTTTTAGAGATAAAGTTAAATGAACTTTATAGCTTAAACCATCCAGATGGCAAAATGCTAACTATAAGAAAATATCATATATGTAGTTTATTTATCTGTACCATTATCAGTAGTGTTTTAAGTATTAAGTGGTAAAAATTTTATAAAGCATCTCCGTATTTTTTAAATCTCATTTGATTCTTATAGTAGGTGGGCTAGACAATATCATTGTCTCCATTTTACACAATAAGAAACTGAGCCTCAGTTTCTTAAGTGACTTGTTTAAAAGTTGCAGAGCTTGTAAGGGTCAAAGTTGATACTGAGAACACATCTTCTGATGACGAATCTTGTGTATTTCCCATGAAACCACATTACCTGCCAGGCTACAATCTTTTGAGGTATAATATTGAAGAATATCTCGTCCAGTTTTAAATGCAAATACATTTTCAGATGAATTGTTATTATATAAGATTTAGTTAAGTGTTTACTATACACATTTTGGCAAATGTTTTTATTAGCCAATCTGAAAATTCTAAATGTTGCAAGGCAAAGTATTAATTCTTCCATGGAATAAAACAATGGGTAAATTTCATTGAATCTAGAATTGAGTATCTAGCATTGATCTGGCTTCTGTTGTTCCAACTAAGATCTCTTTCTAATTTGTTGTATGTTTGTGTTTTTATAATCCTATCTTTCTGTGTATTTGTGCCAGAATTATGTGATTTATTGAAATTTTTAAAAAAATAGATCTTTGCTAACATTTCTCGAGAGACAGTGTAGTTCATAAACAAACAGTGGACCACGTTTCTCTAGGTTGTTTTAGTACATTAAGCTCTCAGGAAGGAATCTTTTAAAGATAATTGAAGTAACTTTATGACATATTAGCTTAAAGTGTTATAAATATTAAATGAAACATTTTTAGTTATATGCTATCCTATTTTCAAAATGGATGAAAAACTGACTAGCAAAAGACATAGAAGATAATAAATATAAAAGAGAGGAGGTAAAATATTTTTTAAAATGTATCTGTTACTATTGAATGTCAAATTTAGTTCTGTGCTTTATGAAAGCCTCTCCTAACCATTACAGCTTCTAGTTCATTCTTTCATCAACCTCCTTAAACCTACTATAATAACGAAATAGGCCTACCTACATTCAATTTTCTTTATTCCAAACACACGATACCTCTTGCAAGTTATGACCGTAACAGATGGGTATACATCAAAGTAAAGCCCAAACTCCTTAAAATGGGATTCAAAAACACCTGCAATTTAACTTCCTAACCAGTGCATTGAGTTATTAACTACCTGTATTCTCCAAACCCTCCATGTATTATTGAGTCCTGAATACCTTTACTCATGTTTCTGAAATGACTTTTTCAACTTGACAAAATCTTACTTATCCTTAGATATGTGATTTTAGACAAATTACCTAATTGTCTGCCTCTTTTTTTCCACATTTGTAAGATGGAGATTATGTCAGTACCAATCTCATAGGATTTTTGTAAAGAATAAATGAGTTAACATATGAAAAGTGCTTACAACAATGCCTGACATGTTTTAAACCCTCAGTAAAAACTGATAACAATCATCTTTGTCACCTCTGTCATCACTTCTACCATCATCCTTCTCCTTATAATGCTTATTTCAAATGTTATTTCTTAGTGAAGCTTTCTTGTTGCTACAGAGAATATGTACTTCCATAATCTAGCATTTTGGTTATTTCTCTATTTAACTTTGTCTTCCTGTTTGCTTTCGCACAATAGTGTATGTTTATGTGGTCATGGTTTGAAAGAGCCATAGGCCTTTCACCTAGCTTCAGTTCTCAGCTATGGCACTTATTCATCATTGTATGAACTTTGATAGACTGTTTTACATTATTGAGTTTCAATATTCTTATTTCTAAAATAGGAGAATATAAACATCTCAATAAGGGTGGTAGTAAAGATAAAGGAGACTATAGAAATAAATTCAGCATAGACAGTCTTTTTTTTATTACTGTTAATTTAGTTATTAATTACAAAATGATACTCTATATTATGAAATCTTCTTTTGTGTTGATTATTGTCATTTTTTTAAATATATTTTATTGATTATACTGTTACGGTTGTCCCGTTTTCCTCCCTTTATTCCTCTCCACCCTGCACACCCCCTCCTACCCACATTCCAGCCCCCCTCAGTACATGTCCATGGGTCATACATATAAGTTCTTTGGCTTCTACATTTCCTATACTATTCTTAACCTCCTCTTGTCTATTTTGTACCTACTATTTATGCTACTTATTCCTTGTACCTTTTCTCCCATTCCATGCCGTCCCCACTGATAACCCTCCATGTGATCTCCATTTCTTTGATTCTGTTCCTGTTCTAGTTTGCTTAGTTTGTTTTTGTTTTTAGGTTCAGTCATTGATAGTTGTAAGTTTGTTGTCATTTTACTCTTCATAGTTTTTGATCTTCTTTTTCTTATATAAGTCCCCTTAACATTTCATATAATAAGAGCTTGCTGATGATGAAATCCTTTAACTTGATCTCATCTGGGAAGCACTTTATCTACCCTTCCATTCTAAATGATAGCTTTACTGCATAGAGTAATCTTGGATGTAGGCCCTTGCCTTTCATGATTTGGAATACTTCTTTTCAGCCCTTTCTAGCCTACAAGGTTTCTTTTGAGAAATCAGCTGACAGTCTTATGGGCCCTCCTTTATAGATAACTATCTCCTTTTCTCTTGCTGCTTTTAAGATTCTCTCCTCTTTAATCTTGGCGAATGTAATTATGATGTGCCTTGGTGTGTGCTTCCTTGGGTCCAACTTCTTGGGGACTCTCTGAGCTTCCTGGACTTCCTGAAAATCTCTTTCCTTCACCAGATTGGGGAAGTTTTCTGGCATTTTCTTTTCCAGATAAGTTTTCAATTTATTGCTCTTCCTCTTCTCCTTCTGGTATTTCTGTTATTCGGATGTTGAGTCACCTAAAGTCGTCCCAGAGGTTCCTAAGCCTCTCCTTGTTGTTTTTTTTGAATTCTTGTTTCTTCATTCTGTTCTGGTTGAATGTTTATTTCTTCCTTCTAGTCCAAATCGTTGATTTGAGTCTTGGTTTCCTTCCCATCACTGGCAGTTATCTGTACATTTTCCTTTATTTCACTCTTCATAGCCTTCACATTCTCCTCTATTTTGGGACCATACTCAACCATTTCTGTGAACATCCTTATTACCAGTGCTTCAAACTCTACATCTGATACATTGGCTATCTCTTTGTCATTTAGTTGTATCTTTTCAGGAGCTTTGATCTATTCTTTCATTTGAGCCTTTTTTTTTTTTTTTTGTCTCTGCATGCCTGTTACATAGTAAGGCATGGAGCCTTAGGTATTCACCAGGTTGGGGCAACCCACGTCATTGCATTGTGGTGCTGTATGTGGGGGAGGGGTCGGAGAGGGAACGATGCCACTTGTCGGCTCTTGGTGGGCTTCTAGTCACTTCTTCCACTACCCACAAGCAAAGTGGGCCCTTCTGGTGCTGATTCCTGGGTGAGTGGGTTTGTGTATTTTCTAGGACCCTATGGATCTCTCCAACGAACTCTCCCGTGAGGCTGGGAGTTTCTTCCACTGCTGCAACCTCCACAGGTTTTTTCAGTTAGGGGTTTTGAGACTTTATTTCCCCATACTGGAACCCTGGGTTGTGCAATCTGTCTCACTCTCCAGTTGTTCCTCCTGGTTTATCGGCAGTCGAATGTGGGACCTCCTGCTCCACCAGCCACCGCCTTGCCACGAGTCCTCTCCGAACCTCTGTACCCCTCCTACTGGTCTGGATGAATGTTTCTTCTTTAACTCCTTGGTTGTTAGACTTCTATACAGTTCAATTTTCTGGCAGTTTTGGTTGTTTTCTGTTTTTTAAATTTGTTGTTGTCCTCCTTTTGGTTGTGTAAGGACATACCTATGCCTCCACTTTGGAAGTCCAACAGTCCTTGACAAAAGTGAATTACTTTCACGTTTTATCTGCTACTAATGTTGAGGTCTTAGAGAGCAGGGTCTTCTTTATTTTTGAGCCCGTAATTCATAGCAGAGTTATAGCTTTAGGGGAATAACGTCTGAGTGTTAGTTAAACTTAACAAATATAACTACAGTACTTTGCCACTTTAATACCCCTGGCCTTTAAGTAAACACAACCAACAGATGGTAGAAGATTTTATTTACCTATAATCAATTTCATAAATGCTGGGGAAAAGTCTTGATGGGAATATTAGATATTTTACTTTTTTTTCTCCTTTAATCTTGGCTGTCAGAAAGCGTAGAGCTAAATTTGGCATTCAATGACAACAAATCAATTTTTTGTATCATTCTACTTCCTTTATAATATTTATTATCTTACAACTTTTTGCTAAGTCACTTTTCTATTCATTTTGAAAATGTGCCAGCATATAACTAAAAATGTTTCACTTAATATTTACATTTCAGGCTAATGTGTCACAAGTAAAAAGTTATTTCAGTTACCTTTAAAAGATTCCTGCCTAAGAGCTTAATGTACTAAAATAAACCAGAGAAATGTGGTCCAGTGTTTGTTTATGAACTACACTGCCTCAAGAAATGTTAGCGAAGGTGTATTTTATTTTACCCCAATGATAAATCGCACAATTCTGGCACACACACGCATTAAGTGTGTATAACCAGAGGTAAGATTATAAAAACACAAACATACAACAAATCAGAAAGAGATCTTAATTGGAACAATAGAAGCCAGATCAAAGCTACATTCAATTCTAGATTCAATGAAATTTACCCATTGTTTTACTCATGGAAGAACAACACTCTGCCTTGCTTCATTTAGGAGAAAGAGATAAAATGAGTAGAACTTCAAGAGGAAAAGATCAAAGATAAGGAAAAGTAAAAATTACTTTGGTCTCTAATTTTGGCAATTTGAATAGATAATAATACCATGAACCATCCATCAAGAGGAACAAAGAAAAACAATGAGACTGGTGGGGGAGGATGATGAGTTCATTGTAGGACAGACATATTGATTCTGATTTACTTGTTCCTCCATAGCTATGTTTCCAAGAAGGAAAAGGCAATACAGAAATTTATCAATATTTAAGGCATTTATAAAAGTATGGACGTGAAGTAGGATTTAGAAAAAGGGCTAAAATTGAAATTTAAGGAATTCTCTGCATTTGAACAGCAACAGCAAGGGAAGAGGAATATGCAAAAGAGTTTTTATAGACAGAAGGAAGCATAAATTATGAAACAAAGTGTAGGGAAAAAATAAGACAGATTTAGCATCGTTTAGATTATGCAGGGTATTGTATACCACCTTAAGAGCCATTTATCCTTTTGATGGAACTGGTAGGGAGCCAGAGAATAATAGTCTGATTTGTATTTTGGATTGATGAATTGTACTGCTAGGTGGTGTGTAGATTTTAGGGGGAACTGGAGCTGGGAAAACAGAAGGTGGTGATTTTGTGGTATGGGTAAAAGAATATTAGGACCAGTACTAGAGCTTAGATATTAAGAATAAAAGGACAAGGGAAGACTTGAGAAATGTTTAGATGATAAATTTGCTGGTTTTATTATGGGTGGTGAGAGAAGAAAAGAATGAGGAATAATATCCAGCTTTCTAACTTGGGCTTTAGGGTAGGACACAACAGAAAACAAGAATAGTAGCAGGGAGAGGTAAAAAACAGAAAAAATGACTTAGTTTATGAGATAATGACTTAGGAGAATGCTGGAAAAGCTGGGCTGGGGTGTGGAGGTAAGAGTAGTTTATGGACTTTAGAACAATTAAATATTGACCCTGAGGAATAGAGAAGAAATGTGGACTGATTCAGGTCAGTCTGTGTTCATTTGCTTTCTAGTCATTTTGCTTTTTAAATTTTATTTACAATTGCCGTGATTCTGTAGCATTTGGCTTTCCTGCCCTTTTTCAAGTTGTCCGTCCATAGCTTGATATGCCTAGGCAATTTTGTGTGTTACCTAACAGTTAATACCAATCTAGCCTATTTTACTGCTTACAAATGAACTTAATCAGTTGTAGCACATTGGTTATGTGCTGAGACTTGGTTGTTAGTAACACTTGGTGATATGTGTATTGGGGTTCCCAATACCACCTTCATGTTCAAGGATTTGCTAGAAGGAGTAACAGAAAAGCTGTTACATTCATACTTACAGTTTATCTCAGCAAAAAGATGCCGCTTTAAAAATTAATAAAGGCAGCCCAGCTGGCGTAGCTCAGTGGATTGAGTGCGAGCTGGGAACCAGAGTGTCCCGGTTCGATTCCCAGTTGGGGCACATGCCTGGGTTGCAGGCCAGGTCCCCAGTGAGGGCCATGTGAGAGGCAACCATACATTGCTCTTTCTCCCTCCCTTCTCCTCTCTCTGAAAATAAATAAATAAAATCTTTAAAAAAAATTAATAAAGGCAAAAGGCAGATAGGATAGGGTTTAGGAGAAACCAGTGCAAACTTCCAGTTGTCCTCTCCCAGTAGAGTTGTAAGGACAGCACTTTATTCTCTCAGCAAGCATGTGTGGCAGCACATACGAAGTATTGCCAACCAGAAGCTTCTGAACTTTGGTGCCCAGCGTTTTATTGGTGGTCATTCACATAAGGCATAAATAGCCTCCATGACTGACCTTAGCTACTTAGTCTTCATCTTCTCCCAGAGGTCAGAGTGATACAATGTGGCCCAAGGCCTAAGGCAAACAGAAGGAAATATTCACCATAAAATCACATTATTAGCATAAGCTCTCTGTCTGGACCCAAGGTCTCAGGTATGCAGAGTTATCAGGCAGGATAATCCAAGGGCCCAGGTTATCTCAAAGGAGCTGATCAAGAGCCAGTCTTTTTTTTGGAATGTGCAGGATTTGAGCACCCCAAGTCTAGCGAGTTACCTTTTAAGCATGTAAGCATTAAATGTAAGTATGCAGTTATAACTTGGTTCATCTCTAGCTATGCCTGAAGCATGTGTGAGGTTAATATCCTTAGACATTCCATAGACATCTGATCCTTCATAAACTAGAAATAATCCCTTTAGGACAAAATTATTTTCTTTTACTTCAATAAAAATGTATTTGCATTCTTCATACCTTCTTTACCTTACCAAACACATGTTACTCGCTATATGCAGTCATTTTTCATTACCATAACATCCTAATTAGGATTTGTTGAGAGTGTCTGAGTCTTAATCTGAGTCATTTTGTGCCCCTCTAGCCTTTCAAAATGACATGCTAAGGTCTCCAGACTTACCCTTATTTCCCATCTTGTTTGCTAGCCCCAAAGCTAGCAGAGCAGTGGACAACTACATGCCCTTTTTAATTAAACCAACATCCTTAAGCTAGTTTTTATTTACTACAGATTTATCCTAGATCATATGCACTGGAAAAATAATTGTGTTAGATTCTGTTATCTCTAATTTATGTAAGCACTCTTTGTTTTAAGACAATTGAATAGGGTCTTTTTATAATCTAAATTTGAATTAACAAATCAATTTTGGCAGTACTATCTAGCAGTAGAAATAGACCTTATCTTTAACATGCATAGACATATATAACCAGATGCCACGATACAAAACTCAAAAATTATACAAAATTTATGGATCCATATGTTTTCTGGCAGATGGACTAAGTTGAGGTTTTGCTTAGATGGCCAAAGTTTTTTCATGCTGTAAGAATTCCTTTAGGCCTGGCTGGTGTAGCTCAGTGGATTGAGCACGGGCTGGGAACCAAGCGGTCCCAGTTCAATTCCCAGTTGGGGCACATGCCTGGGTTGCAGGCCAGGTCCCCAGTGAGGGCCATGTGAGAGGCAACCACACAATGCTGTTTCTCTCTCTCTCTTTCTCCCACCCTTCCCCTCTGTCTAAAAATAAATAAAGACATTAAAAAAAAAAAAAGAATTCCTTTAAAGCTGTTTTTAAAATCAAAATGCATTCTGTTGTTTCTGAGAGGTTTTAGATCCTCTGTTTTAAAGTTTCTCCTTAAGGTAGGCTTATCAACAAACACAAACTAAAGCAAATGGAAAGCAACATGCACAGTGAAGTTGGAAAACTCAGAAAGTAAAGAGAGTGAGCCCAAAAGGCCTGAGTTAAAAGGGACAGAGTTTTCAGGGGCTGGGAGTAGCAGAGACAAAGAGGGCTCCAGAGGTAAAGCCTGAGCAAAAGACGGCTGCTGCACATCTGGAGACAAAGAAGATGGGGGAGGGAAAGGAAAGATGCAGAGGCTAGGCAGGGTGCAGGCAAGGGGTGCTGGTACATGAGGGATCCAGTTTTGCAAGCACCAGTTTCCTTTTCTAATTTTTCAAGGTGTTTACACAATTTTTTTCTAGGGGAGGCAATAGTAGCCACATGATTTTATTTTAGACCAATTTTTTTTTTAAAGGCTTCCCATTCTTTCTGGGAGGTACAGTATTTTTGTTCTAATTGAACATGCAAATAGATAAGCTTTGGGGTTTCAAAGGAACCCCATCTTGACCAAAAAAGCTTGAGATCATCTGGCATGATTTTTGTCCAGAAACCTTGCCAATCACAGTTCTCTGGACTGTAGTTTTTGTACATTCCTCTGCTGCCACCAGGAGGCAGCTGATTAGCATGAAAATTTTAGAGCATGGGTTATAACGCATTTTGCACTCCTTCTATAGACAGTGTTGTCTCCCCTCCCCAGTGCCTGTTAAGGGTGAGCATTCCTACATGTATCTCTCCTTACGAAAGCATCCTGACATCCCCACTAACTTTTTGAACAAGGCTTATTACCAATTTGGAGGATACTCTCCTTGGTACTGAATGGGGCAGAGGAAAGACCTCCCTGGAAAATACTCTCCCTCATACAAAACCCAACAGAGGAATACCCCTTCCAGGCACCAAAACTAAATCACGTGAATGGGCCCTCTCAGTACAAACGAAGGAACTAAGGTCACCAGATGAGGGTCCCATACCTAAACCGTATAAATTCTCCAAGATCTCATCCACAAGTCTGGGAGATGTTGGATCTGAAAGGACTTACTCAAGACCTTCATGCGCCACTGGGAAGACAACTCAAGCACAAGGGACTTGTGCAGGTGCCAGGTGCTTTGGTTCTAGGATGGCATCAGGAGATCTGGTCATTGCTTCAGTACACCATGTTGGGTGCCATGTGATGTCAATTAATGGTAATTGGCATCAATTCAACGCCAACAAGAATCCCCAATTTGGGGTGTAGTGAAGAAGGAAAGTTAATTCAGTACAGACAGCTCAATGGTAATACAGCATGGCTGTGGAACAGCTCAAAATTGTGAGAGTTCAATTTCAAATTAGTATGGTTGTGGAACAGCATGGCTGTGAGGTGGCCCTTGGGTAAGTGAGGAACTTCTCCAGCAAGACAGTTCTGCTCCAGTCTGCAGCCAGGAAACACAATCTTCAGTCTTGGGTGGACAGGAAAAGTGTCCTCCTCCAAGCAGAGGGGAGCTGACTTACATAAACAGAACTCCCTGCGCCTCGTCCCTGAATGGTCCATCCTCATGCTGAAGAGGATTCCAAATCTTCACAGTTTGACTGGTCCAAATGCATTGTCCTGATTGGTCAGTAAAGATGCTAATGAGGATATAGCTGCATGCCTACTTGGATGGGGAAAGTCTCAATACTTTTGGTGGAAATGCAATTCCAGGAACTCATGTAAGGTCTGGCTCAGGTCTGGTAGGAACACAGTCCAAAAAGTAGCTCAGTGCAGGAGGCATGCAGGTCAGTGCAGAATTCTCCCTGAGGTGTGGCTTATGTGTGAGGCCCCCGTTTGCAAACAGCCGCTAGGCCTTTTTTTAAATTTGAGCCCAGTTAACTACCATGGGCCCTTCTTGGTAGGTATCTTCTTTCTTGGGGTCAACATCAATACCTGCAAAGCCTAACAAAACAGGGTATGCATGTATATTTCTAAGATGTATATTCTCATTTTTTGTCTACTTGACCTCCCTCACACTGACAGTAATGTGCAAAAATCTATTAGTGTATTTTTTATATATTTCTTAACATCTTTTTAGTTTCTTCTTTGTGTGGTATTTGTAGGGTTATTTGGTGAATAGGGGTTTATAGCTGTTATAACTTCATTGTAAATTGTGAAATTTAGCTTTATAAAGTAGTCTTCTTTGTAATGCTTTTTAGCCTAAATTAAACTTGTCTAATAGGATTGTAGTCCCCGTTTTCTTATTATTTACTTGGATTTCTTTGCTCATTCTTTTATTTATAGTGTTTCTTTGTTTTAGGTGTGCCATAGAGTAGGTTTTCTTTTAGGAGACACTTTGAAAATCTTTTTCTTGTTATAGGTCAGTTAAACCCATTCACATTGTTTCATATGTTTGTTTTTAACTGTAATGTTATTTTATGTAATAATTTGTGCATTTATTTTCTACTGAGTATACTACTTTTCTCTTTTTAAAATTTCTCTTGACGTTTAGAAAGGTTTAGTTTTGTTCTAATATTACCTTTATACTTATATCTTTTATAATGCGCTTTTTTACTCTCTGGTTTGACAGTTTTAAGCATTTTTTTAATCCTCATTCAGGGTTTGTTTTTATTGATTTTAGAGAGAGAAGAAGGGGGTGGGGGAGAGAGGAGAGACATTGATGTGAGAAACATCGATCAGTTGCCTACAGTATGCTCTCTGACCAGGGATCAAACCCGCAGTCTAGGTATGTACCCTGACTGGGAATTGAACCCACAGCCTTCTGGTGTATGGGACAACACTCCAACCAACTGAACCATCAGGCCAGAGCTTAAATGGTATTTTCTAACTCCTGTCTTTTACCTGTGCAACAGTTGATGAGCTTATTCTGTTTTCTTTTTTCTCTGGCCTCATCCTGTCATTTTTGTATCTGTAGGTTTATGTTTTTTGCCAAATTTCAGCTCCACTTCTCCTTTTGAGACTCTGATAACACAAATATTATATCTTTCATTATTGTCCTACAAGTCCCTGAACTGCTCATTTCTTCGCAGTCTTTTTTGTTTGTATTTTCTTTCATTCAGACTGCATAATTTATATCGGTCTATCTTTAAGTTTGTTCATTTTTTTTCCTCTTTACGTTCTACTCTTGAGTCCTTCTAGTGAGTTTTAAATTTTGATTACTGAATTTTTCCGTTTTAAACTTTCCTTAGGTTCTTCTTGGTGTCTTCAATTTTTTGCTGAGATTTCCATATTTGTTTCAAACATGTTCATAATTGCTTACTGAAGCATTTTTATAGTCACTTTAAAATCCTTGTCAGATAATTTCAGTACCTGTGTCATCTTAGTGTAGCATTTGGTGACTGTTTTTTTCTCCCTTTTGAGTTGATGATCTTGATTCTTGGTATAATGAGTTATTTTCAGTTTTAGCCTGCACATTTTGGCTTTTATGTTATGAGCCTCTGATTTCTATTTTAACCTTGTTAGCTGTTAGACTGGGTAGTAGGCAGGTTTTGCCAATACACATGTCTATAGATCTAGCGTTGGGTAGTTGATGGGCTCAGCACTCAGGCAGAGCTTCTGTCTTCCCATTTTTTTGAAGTTGCAATATTTCTATTTTTCCAGAACAAAAAGCATCTATAAATTATTCTTTCACTTTTAGCTTCACATTTGTGTTAGTCTTTGATATTTCCTCAGTCGTCTTAGTGAATGAAGCTCATCCTCTAGTAAAGATGTCAGCAAATTTTTCTGTAAAGGACAAATAGAGAGTATTGTAGGCTGTTCAGGCCACTTGACCTCTGTCCCACTAATGTGGGATTGTTTAACTAGGATATGGTGCCTTTAAGCCTTCTCCTCTTCTCTGAAGTTTCAAACAGGCTTGGGACAAGAGGTTCAAACAAAAGTTTGAGTTTAATTTTTTTTCTTTTCGCAAATAATTTGAAATTTGTAGAGTTCTCTGACACTTAGTAATGCTGAAGATGTGGGCTATATGCGGCTTTATTTGCTCTTACTCATATATATACTTTTTTGAAGGAGAGATTTGAATGCAGGTGGTTGCTATTGTTTTAGCACAAAAGAGTGTCTTTAATTTGGACAACCCTAAACAGAAAAAAATCTGTAGATTTCACATGAGATGAGACCTGTGCTTACATTTCTCTGAAGACAGCCAAGGAGAGCTATGTATAAGCTGTTTGACTTTGAATGAGTCAACAAATCTGAGCCTCATTTTTTTTATTATTATTTGCAAAATTAAATGTGTACAGGGCATGTTTATACTCCATGCTCTCTTTACATGAGGACAGTTTTCAAGAGCTTTGCAAATAATTTTTTTTCCAAATGAAGTTAAAATGCCAAGTCATTTCTTTGATCTGTTTACTTTAATCTGAAAAATCATTTATATTGCTAGATATGTTTGAAAACCACTAGTATAGAGAGATGATCTTTTAGGTCTCTTCTAGACTTGAGGCAGTATGGTATATTGGTTTCATTCTGTATATAGTGTTTCCTTGTGATTATTAGGTTCTCAGTCTGTGGGGCAGCAAGAATTACTTTTCTGCCTGTTTTTAAATTCATCTATCTGGCCCTGGCTGGTGTGGCTCAGTGGCTTGAGTGCTGGCCTGCAAACCAAAGGGTCACCAGTTTAATTCCCAGTCTAGGGCACTTGCCTGGGTTGTGGGCCAGGTCCCCAGCAGGGCAGAGGGGTGCTGTAAGAGGCAACCACACATTGATGTTTTTCTCCGTCTCTTTCTCCCTCCCTTCCCCTCTCTGAAAATAAATAAAATTAAAAAAAAAATCTCCTATAAAAACTAAATAAATTCATCTATCTGGTGTATAACTGCAGAAGTTGAGGTGGAAGTTGTCCCAGACTTCTGTGTCACATTTTTGTGCTGAATGAGCTGAGGTAGACATTAAGAGAGAGTTACCTACTACTTCGTAAGTTTCTCAGATAAGTAACCAAGTTCAAATGTGAAGTTTAATTACTTTCTATGTTACCACCCCTGAAGTCTATTATGTATTTTAAGCATTGAAACAAATACATAAACTGGTAATTCTTTTTTACTTCCAATAGATTCTTGTAGATACTGTATGGGCTCTGTCATACCTGACAGATGGAGGTAATGAGCAGATACAGATGGTTATTGATTCAGGGGTTGTACCATTTCTTGTGCCCCTTCTGAGCCACCAGGAAGTGAAAGTTCAAGTAAGTATTTAAAAAGTTTTCTTAACTTGCATAAAATTGTTTGTTATAACCATTAACTTGAACAACTAGGCTTTAGTTCTGTTTGTATGTACCTGTCTTCCATAATTCTATTTTACTAAACCTGATGTTGATTTCCAAATCTTTATTTCACTCAAATTCTTGGCTGCATTTCAGACTCATATAACCAATTGTCCTTCAGCCTTTAGACATATCCTCTAAGAACTCCTTTAAGCATTCCATTATTATATCAACTAGACAAAAGTGATAGGTATCATTTTCTCCCACAAAACTGCTCTTCTTCCTATATCCCCTTTCAGAGGACAGATGGCGTAGTCCAAGCTGGAAACCTTGAATTCCTCCTTTCAGTTTCTCCATTACAAAATCCTGGCAATCTGATTACATAGCTTCATATCTGTCTTCTCCTTAATGTATCTAGAGCCACTAATTTAGTTCAAGACTTGATTTCTTTCCTCAAGATAATTGCAATAGCATTCTAAGTGCATTTCCTCCTCTTTCTGTCTAGTTTCTCCTCACTCTAATTAGTGGTATGTGGTTGATAGATCTGTTGATCCCACTTCTCCAAAAGTAACTTTTTAGATGGAAATGTCTGCCCATTCCAGACAGGACCAATTTAGTAAAAGGTAAAAATAGCTATTAAAAATGGACCTTTACTTTTTTATTTTAAATTTTTTTAATCTTTTCCTATACGTTTCCATATAGTTCCATTTTCACAAGACTAGTGTTTAAAATTGTTTCCAGTTTCGTGAAGTGCTTTGTGTAAGAATGCAATAAGTGGTAATCATTCACCCCTTGCATCTTTACATTTTCTCAGAATTCTGAAAAAATACAGAATGTGTTTCATCATAAACAAATTTATAGAAAATATTTTATCCCCACCCCAGACAGCAGCACTGAGAGCAGTTGGCAACATAGTGACTGGCACCGATGAGCAGACCCAGGTTGTTCTCAACTGTGATGTCCTATCACACTTCCCAAATCTCTTGTCACACCCAAAGGAGAAGATAAATAAGGTAAGGCATATATCCTCAGTGCATTTCCTTTTCTTTGCATATCTCATTTTTAACTGTCTTTTTGTTTCTCTTGTTGCTATTTGATTGTGATTTTCTTCAAAATCACTGCAGTTAAGTTGAAAATTATTTCAAATCACCTCTGTAATTATTTTGTTTCCGTTTTTAATTGCTTGCTACATGTGCTGTCCTGATCATCACAGAATAAAAATTACTCTTGTACTAACCAGTGTATTAATTTAAATAGATTGAGTAGTAGCAACAGTTAGCAAATTAGTAGCCACTAGTTGAGAATACATAAAACATCTCTCATTGGATGGCTGGTATCTTTTTTTTTTTTTTCATTCTTACCCGAGGACATGCTGATTTTAGAGACAGGGAGAGAAACATCGATTGGTGCCTCTCACACGCACCCTGGCCGGGGACTGAACCCTCAAGTTAGGTATGTGTCCTAACTGGGAATTGAACCCGTGATCTTTAGGGACAACATTCCAACCAGCTGAGCCACACTGGCCAGGGCTGGCTGGTATCTCTTATAAACAAACAGACCATAATATAATCTCCCTACAAAATTAGATTAGACCTAAAGATGGGGCAAATTAAAAGATCATAAAAAAATTTTGTTTTCAAGATTTCAAGCATGAGATATCAACTTGTTAATTGTTAAATATTTACTTAAGTGTTTTTGTGTCTGGCTTATATCGTATTGCTAATGTTTTCAAGGTTCATCCATGTTGGAGCATGTATCAGAACTTCATTCCTTTTCATGGTTGCATAAATATTACATTGTACATATATACCACATTTTTTTTATCCATTCATCTGTTGGTGGACACTCGGATTATTTTTACCTTTTGAGTGTTGTGAATAATGCTGCTATTAACATTAGCATACAACTGTCTGTTTTACTCCCTGCTTTCAGTTCCTTTGGTATATATTGTTATTATTGCAACCCTAGTGATAGAAATGGTGTCTTGTGGTTTTAGTTGCATTTAGCTTAATGCAGTTTTAGCTTCCTGAAATGTCACCATCCCCAAAACCAGAATAATTGATCATTTCTTTTGTCATAGCTATATTTATATAGTTGCTTGACTATATTTTAACAGTTGGATTCTTACAGAAAAGCGTGTTGTCAGAAGTTATATTTTATAGGTATATATACATTTGTTCCAATGAAGGCAAAGAAACCAGAGTCTCTCAGACTCAGTCAGTTGTTTTTATTGTAGAAAATTCAGTAATATAGGTGGTTTTTACATCTAAATGGTGATTTTTACATCTAAATTACATCCATAATTGGAAACAGTTGAGAAGTGAGGAAGCTGTACAGAAATGGGTAGAAAGAAGCTTCAGCCTATGATTCAATATGCTGTAAGTGAAGGAAGGTATCATGGGGAAAAGAAAAAGGATTTGTGTAGATACCCACTCAATCAGCAATCGTTGCTTCAGAAGTTTTCCACCCATTTGCATCTGTGTTACTTGTATCTTGGGGTCATCTTGGGACCCTGGAGGTAGAAGTTACTAACTTGATTTTATTCACTCAACATTTTAGTTAGAAAATTTACAAACTTACGAGATTTTTGCAACAATACTATAGTGAACATTCATATACTCTAAACACTGATTCATGAATTGTTAACATCTTACCACGACTGGGTGGTGAAACAAATTTACAATTAAGTCTTAACTGTGGAGGGGGAAGAGGTACACATTTGACACTAAAATTACAATAAACCTTTCAGTTCATGACTTAAGGTAACATGGCTTAAATCCTTTCAGGTTGCAGTAAGATCTGTTATGTAGACCCATACTACACTAGTTACATGATTGAGTTCTAAACATATCTTATAAGTAAATCATTTTATAATAAAGCAACTCATCTTTATTAGAAGTAGTTTTAACAACATAATAGGAAATTTATTTATTTATCATCTGTCTTTTAGAAAGAGCTCATGCTCCTTTACCAAAAATGTATAAAGCTCCATCAATCTAGAGTTTTTGACTATTTTATTTTCTGCCATGTCACCATTTTCTGAAGCCGTTCCTAGCTGATAGTAGATATATATTTTATTGAATGGATAAATGCTAGGTTAATGGGACCCAAATATTATGAATAGAAATTTCCTTTATAACTTGATTCTTTATAACCTAATCACTTTTAGATGCTTTCCCCTTAATGCAACCCAGGTGATTGTGTTATTTTATTTATATATATATACACACACACACACACACACACACACACACATATATATATTATGTTAAAATAAAAATGTAAACACATTAAAAATACAGTTTTCAAATGAAGATGTCCTGTGTTTTGTTCAACTGTAGGAAGCAGTATGGTTCCTTTCCAACATAACAGCAGGCAACCAGCAGCAGGTTCAAGCTGTAATTGATGCTGGGTTAATCCCCATGATTATTCATCAACTTGCTAAGGTCAGTCACATTGCGAGTTCATCAGGTATGTTAATATATTATAACCAAGACTTTTTGAATAAAGAATTCATTTTATTATTTCTTTTTTTTTTTCATCTTCAGGGGGACTTTGGAACACAAAAAGAAGCTGCTTGGGCAATTAGCAACTTAACAATAAGTGGCAGAAAAGATCAAGTGAGTTTTGGGAAACTAACTTATGATTGTTGATTATTGTCAGGTAAACTGTTATATTATGATTAGGAATTACTGATTGGGGGGTTCTTTTTGCTGGCGTAGGTTTGCTTGTCTGCTAATACTGTTTTGTTAACCAACACCTATACAACAGCATACAAGACAAGGTGGGAGTTGTGAATACCAGAAAACCTGCAGGACAGGAGAACCCACCACAGAAAAAGAGCCACCAACAGGTAAAGCCCAAGGACAACGAGAGGGCCCACACAAATGGAAAAAAGGGCAACCATAGAGCATCTAGACAAGGAGATAAGAGGGTCCACACCATTGAGACCCACAGATTCCCTACAACAGAAGTTCACCCCACGAAGACAGCTGGCAAAGCAGACAGCATCTAGAATCATAGAAACAAACAAAAAGAGTCACCTAAAACGGGTAGACAAAGAAAGAACCTACAGTTGAAAGGAATGGAAGATTCCCCAGAAAAAAAGCTAAATGAAATGGAGGCAAGAAAATTATCACATATAGAATTGAAGAAAATGGTTATAAGGATGCTTAAGAAACTCACTGACAACTACAAGGAACTGAGTTGGAACTACAACAGTATGAAACAGGAAATAGAAACTATAAACAAAAACCAGGAAAAAATGAAGAATACAATATCTGAAATAAAAAAAATACACCAGAAGGACTTACAGGCAGGCTGGAGGAAGCAGAACTAAATTAGGGAGCAAGAGCACAGGGTAGAAAGAAATACCAGGTAGAGCAGAGGCACGAAAAAAGACTCAAAATATGAATATAGCTTAAGGGAACTACAGGACAACATGAAGCACAAAAACATTTGAATCATAGGAATACCAGAAGAAAACGAAAAGGAGCAAGGGTTAGAAAACCTGTTTCAAAAAATAATGACAGAAGATTTTCCTAACCTGAAGAGGGGAAAAGCCACACAGGTTCAGGAAGCACAGAGGATCCCAATCAAGAAGAACCCAAAGAGGCCTACTCCAAGACACATCATAATTAAAATGCCAAGTTTTAAAGATGACAAAATCTTAAAGGCAACAAGGGAGAAACAGGAAGCAACATACAAGGGAGCTCTGATAAGGCTAGCAGCTGATTCTCAACAGAAACACTACAAGCCGGAAGAGAATGGCAAGAAATATTCCAAGTAATGAAAAGCAAAGGCCTACAACCAAGACTGCTTTACCTAGCAAGGCTCTTAATTAAAATGGAAGGCAAAATGAAGAGTTTCCCAGACAAAAGAAGGCTAATATACCTCCACCAAACCAGCACTGCAAGAGATCCTAAAGGGATTGTTTTAAGAGGAAGAAAAATAGTGAGATAGAGAGGAACACAGGGACAAAAGGGGAAAAATGAATAAGTACCTATCAATAATAACCTTAAATGTAAATGGATTAAGTGCTCCAATCAAAAGACATAGACTAGCTGAATGGATAACAAAACACGACCTGCACATATGCTGCCTACAAGAGACGCATCTCAGAACAAAAGACTTACACAGACTGAAAGTGAAGTGCTGGAGGAAAATATTCCAAGCAAATGAACGGGAAAGAAAAGTAGGGTAGCAATACTCATATCAGACAAAATAGACTTCAAAACAAGGGCCATAAAAAGAGACCCAGAAGGACACTTTCATAATACTCAAGGGAAGAATCTATCAAGAAGACATAAACATTGTAAATATATATGCACCCAATTTAGGAGCACCCAAATACATAAGGAAAATCTTGGAGGACTTCAAGAAAGATATTGACAGCGACACAATTATAGTAGGGGATTTCAACACCCCACTGTCAAAAAT
Source organism: Micronycteris hirsuta (assembly GCA_004026765.1). Lineage (NCBI taxonomy): Eukaryota > Metazoa > Chordata > Mammalia > Chiroptera > Phyllostomidae > Micronycteris > Micronycteris hirsuta. The sequence goes on along the minus strand of PVJI01011872.1, from coordinate 11,479 downwards.
GGACAGATCTTCCAAACAGAGTATCAACAAAGATATTGCGGCATTGAAAATGCCCTAGACCAATGGACTTAACTGATATATATAGAGCCTTTCACCCCAAAGAAGCAAAATACACATTCTTTTCAAATGCACACGGAACATTTTCAAAGATAGACCACATGATAGGACACAAAACAAACCTGAAAAATTCAAGAAAATTGAAATCATATCAAGCATTTTCTCTGAACACAAGGGCCTGAAACTAGAAAACAACCTCAAGGAAAAAACAAAAACATGTATATTCTTGGAGATTGAATTGCTTGCAATTAAACAATGAATGGTTTAATAATGAGATCAAGTAAGAACTTGAAAAGTTTCTGGAAACAAATGAAAATGAACACACAATAGTCCAACCTTTGGGACACATGGAAGGCAGTCCTGAGAGGGAAGTTCATAGCGATATTGGCCCACCTAAAGAAGATAGAACATTTTAAATAAACAACCTAACCCTACATCTACAAGCACTGGAGGAACGACAACAAACAAAATCCAGAACAAGTAGAAGGAAGGAAATAATCATGATCAGAGCAGAATTAAACAACCTAAAGACTAGGAAAACAATTCAATGGAGCAGTGAATCCAGAAGCTGGTTCTTTGAAAAGATAAAATGACGAGCCTTTAGCCAGACTCATCAAGAAAAAGAGAGAGAGGACACAAATAAATAAAATCAGAATAAATAAAAGAGGAGAAATTACAACTGATACCACAGAAATACAAAAGATTGTAAGAAATTACTACAAACAACTGTATGTAAAGGAATTGGAAAACTTGGTGAAATGGGCAAATTTCTAGAAAAATGTAATCTTCCAATATTGAATGAAGTAGAAGTAGACAGCCTGAACAGAAGGATAACAGCTAGTGAAATTGAAGCAGTAATCAAAAAAACTCCCAGCACAAAAACCCCTTGACCACACAGTTTCACAAGAGAATTTTACAAAACATTTAATGAAAAGCTGACCCCTATCTTTCTCAGATGATTCCAAAAGATCCAAGAAGAGAGAAGACTCACAAACTCTTTTTCTTAAGCCTGCATCATCCTAATCCCAAAACCAGATAACGACACAACAAAGAATACTACAGGCCAGTATCACTGATGAACATACATGCTGAAATCCACAAAATATTGGCAGACCACAACCAGCAATATATTAAAAGATCATACACCATGATCAAGAGCGATGCATCCCAGGGATGCAAAGATGGTACAATATTCAAAAATCAATACATGTAATACTTCACATAAGCAAAAGGAAAGACAAAAATCACATGGTCATATCAATAAATGCGGGAAAAGCATTTGATAAGATACAGCACCCATATATGATAAAAGCACTCATCAAACTGGGAGTAGAGAGAGCATACCTCAGCATAATAAAGACCACGTAGGAGAAACTTACAGTCAACATCATACTCATGGAACAAAGAGTAAAAGCTTTCCCACTAAGATCAGGAACAAGGCAAGGTTGTCCACTTTCACTTCTATTGAACATAGTATTGGAAGTCCTACCCACAGTGATCAAACAAGAAAAAGTAAAAGGCAACCAAATTGGAAAGGAGGAAGTAAAACTGTCATCATTTGCAGATGACATGATAGTTGTACATAAAAAACCCTATAGACTCCACCAATAAACTACTTGACCTAAGAAGTGAATTTGGCAAAACAGTGGATACAAAGTCGATATTCAGAAATCGTAGGCACACCAACAAGGAAATATCAGGAAAAAAAAATCCCATTTACTATAGCGACAAGGAAAATAAAGTACCTAGGGATAAACCTAATTAAGGAGGTAAAAGACTTATACCCAGAATGACTACACAACACTGACAAAAGAAATTAAAGAAGACACAAATAAATGGAAGCAACCCGTGTTCGTGGGTTGGAAGAATTAACATCACCAAAATGTCCATTCTACCCAAAGCAATTTATAGATTCAATAGAATCCCTATTAAAATACCAGTGACCTATTTCACAGATACAGAACAAACATCTCAAAAATTCATATGGAATCCTAAACGATCCTGAAGCCACAGCAATTTGAGAAAGAACAAAGTACGAGATCACAATACTTGATATCAAACTATATTTACTATATTACTGTAATATATTACTGTATTACAAGGCCACTGTAATCAAAACAGTCTGCTCCTGGCATAAGAACAGATGCATAGATCAGTGGAACCAAACATACAGCCCAGAAATAAACCAATGTCTCTGTGGTCAATTAATATTCAATAGAAGGGACAGAAGCATAAAATAGAATAAAAATAGCCTCTTCAATAAATGGTGTTGGGAGATCAGGACATCTACCTGCAAAAAAAAAAATGAAATTCAACCAGCAACTTACACCATACACAAAAATATACTCAAGATGGATAAAATACCTAAATATAAGTTGAGACATGATTTAAGCCCTAGAGGAGAAAATAGGCAGGAAAATCTCAGATATTCCATCCAGCAGTATTTTTACCAGTAGGTCTCCTAGAGCAAGGGACATAAAAGAAAGAATAAACAAATTGGACTTTATCAAAATAAAGAGCTTCTGCATGGCTAAGGAAAAATATCAACAAAGTGAAAAGGGAACCAACCGTATGGGAAAACATATTTTCCAATGATACCTCAGACAAGGGTTTGATCTCCAAAATATATAAAGAACTCACATGACTCCACTCCAGGAAGACAAACAGTTCAATTAAAAAATGGGCAAAGGACCTGAACAGACTCTTTCCAAGGAATACATACAGAGGGCCCATACACATATGAAAGGATACTTAGCATCACTATAGCCATCAGACAGATGCAAATTAAAACCACAATGATATACCATTTCACACCAGCCAGAATGGCCATCATAAACAAATCAACAAGTCAACAAACAACAAGTGCTAGTGAGGTTGTGGACAAAAGGGAACCCCAGTACACTGTTTTTGGGAATGCAGACTGGTCCAGCCACTGTGGAATACAGTATGGAATTTCCTCAAAAAACTAAAAATGGAACTGCCTTTTGACCTGGTAATTCCACTGCTGGGATTATACCCTAAAAATCCTGAAACACCAGTTCAAAAGCACCTGTGCACCCCATTGTTCATAGAAGCACAATTTATAATAGCCAAGTGTTAGAAGCAACCTAAGTGCCCATCAGTAAATGAGAGGATCACACAACTGTATTATATTTATGCAATGGGATACTATGCAGCAGAAAGAAAGAAGGAACTCCTACACTTTGCCACAGCATGGATGAAACTACAGAGCATTGTGCTAAGTGAAATAAGCAAGGCAGTGAAAGACAAATACCATATAATCTCACCTATAAGTGGAACATAATTAACAAAACAAACAAGCAAGCAAAATATAATCAGAGTCATTGGAATAAATCACAAACTGACAACCAGAGGGGTGGGAGGAAGGGGATAATGGGAAAGAAAGGGAAGGGTCTCTAGGAACATGTATAAGGGGCCCATGGACAAAACCAAAACAGGGTAGGATTTGAGGGTGGGAGTGAGTGGGGAAGGGGGAGAGTGGTGGGGGGAAATGGAGATAACTGTACTTGAACAACAATTTTTAAAAAAAGGAATTACCGATTGTGTATAAACCCTTACTGTATTCTTTTCAAGGAAAGGATAATTAATATAAATAAAAATATTTTTTCTCTTTTTTTATATAGGTTGAGTACCTTGTACAGCAGAATGTAATTCCACCGTTCTGTAATTTACTGTCAGTAAAAGATTCTCAAGTGGTTCAAGTAGTTCTAGATGGTCTGAAAAACATTCTGATAATGGCTGGTGATGAAGCCAGCACAATAGCTGAAATAATAGAAGAATGTGGAGGTAAGAGTGGATTTACTAGAGAAAAATAGTTGAGCACTAAACTCTGAAGCATTAGATTCGTAAAAGACAATTAGAAAGAAAACTATTAGGATATATTGCTGTTACATCATCAGAGTATGTTGCTATTCTGTATTCACTATATTAGCATTCCAAGAGGATTTTCCAGGGAATAGTACATACATACTGTGGAAAAACTGGTTGTGACAGTCACTCAATAACCTTCCTAGAGATTTACATTACTTTTTAGGAAATACAAATGCTGCTCTTAAAAGTCACAGTGCTGTTGCATTCAAAGAGTATTCAGACTGGAAACATTTTATTAATAACAAGAAAAAAATTATCCTAGAGATGTTAAGGAGTCTTATCAATGGTCATAGAAGTAGTTATAAAGGTATAATTAAAAATCCAGATTTTATATTAATAATTCACTGTTCATTCTGGTCTTAGGATGTTTTACTTTTTAAGATAATTTGAAATTAGCCCTGTATTCTGGTTTAGAACAACTTAACCCAGAAAATTGGAGCTACAAAATTGTTACTGTTCAGCTTTTTATCACTATAGTTGGTTCTGTCTATAGAAGTACTACTTATAATTAGGATACATATTTACTTTGTATTATAATTTTATGGGGTACTATTCATTCATTATCTTTGATACCTATTTTCCCATTTTTTTATATTACTACATAAAGAAAAATGCAACTATTTCAAAATAACCTAGCTATAAAGGAAGCTGTCAAGGAAGAGTATTTATTATTAAGGATTTATATTTACAGACTTGTGCCTCTGATATGTGGAATAAATACATTAGGAATATAAGTGAAGGTGTTGTACAGTTACTGTTCTAAAAAATTATTTCCAAAGTTTGTTGTAATTGCAGGATATAAGCCCCCTATTCATTTTTTTGAAGAAATTACTTCAAAATTTAAAAATTTGTCTTTCATTTATCTCAGTTAATTCCTAAGTTCTGAAAACTTATTTTTGTAGTTACATAAAAGTAATATAGTTGGAAAACAAAAAGATGAAAATTATTGTATGGGGCAGTATGATTATATTAAAATAGTCTGAGATCATCTTTGTTCTAGTTCTGTCACTAACTTGCTACATAACCTGAAATAAATACCGTTACATCTGTGTGACACAGTTTCCTTATCTATTAAATGGAGTGTTTGGGTGTTTTTAAAACTTCCTGCCTTAGGAACCAGGGTACCTCAAGGATTTCTAAAGAGAAAGAAATTAGTGGAGTACTGGGTCCTCCTTAACAGAACATTTCAGGTTTTTATCTGTTTTTTAGACAAACCATTATCTTTGGGGGTCATTGGATAGTGTTCTGAGTTCTTTAAGAGTTTTCATGATTAAAATGAGCACAGTTTGATTATATCTGCTTAATTATTATCTGTTTAATTATTTTTGTCAGGTTTGGAGAAAATTGAAGTTTTACAGCAACATGAAAATGAGGACATATATAAATTAGCATTTGAAATCATAGATCAGTATTTCTCTGGCGATGATGTAAGTATATATTAAACCTATATATACATGCACATTGAAACCTATACATACATGAGTTTACTAAGTATTTTCCTTTTAGTATTAACATGAATTAAGTTTATATCAGACCCTCTCGAGGTGACAGTCTTCCAGTTATTTATAAAAATCTAAATTAAAAAAATTAATGATTATTTTCCACAAATCATTTTTCTCAAATACTATGTCTGAAACTTCATTGTAAGTAAAATTTTAAAAACAGATCTTGTTGCATTTGTAATCTGTTAAATGGGAAGAGATAGTAATTATAGAAATGAAGTATATTAGATAGATATAATAAATCTAAAGATACAGGAAGTTAAGAATAGGGCAATTTTTAAATATGTGTTTAATTTTATCTTGTTAGAGTTAATAATATTGATTTACTTAAATAGTTTTAGCTGATTAAAACATTCATATAGAATTCTCTCATAAGAAGTAAATCATTTCTGCTTACACCATAATGTATAGTATCTTAATATAATCAAGATTTTTTTATTTGCTTTTTATAGATTGATGAAGATCCTAGCTTGATTCCTGAAGCAACACAAGGAGGTACTTATAATTTTGACCCAACAGCCAACCTTCAGACAAAAGAATTTAATTTTTGAGTTCAGTTGAGTGCAGCATCTTTCCCACATTCAGTATGAAGCACCACCAGATGGCTACCAAATGACAGAAGAACAACAGAAGGCTCCAAAACACAAATGCCTCTTCCTCGTTTTGATGCTTCTAAAGCAAGCCATGTCTCAGTCACTTTGCAGTTGCCAAAAGTTACTCTCACATGGATTGTAAATGCAAATGCATGATTTCCTGAACTGTTTTAGAATTCTCCTTAATAATTTCAAGTACCCTGTTTATTCCCTCTTCCCTGGTGCCACACACTGACAGCTGCAGTCTTCAGTTTAGAATATTCCATAGTGGTGGCATGTTAGCTGTCCACTTAATATTCCTTTGGAAAATGGTGCGCTGTGGATCAAGACACTTGGGTATCATGTATATACACATTGGAAGACTTTAAAGAGGCGCGGCCTGATCTGAGCCTCCATCATTGTCCTCCACAAACATATTTTCGTATTCTTTATGTGGAAAAAATAGATTTTAAAGTACAAGCCAAATGATTTTCATTGGTGGAACTGACACAAAAAAAAAGTCACTTAAAAAAGAAATTTGATTATTGATTAAACAGATAAGTTTTAAAAAACTGCACTTCATCTACCAGTAATTGATGTGTTTATTATCTGCCTCAGAAGCCAGGGCTGGAGGAAGAACTTTAGCTATGGATGGTAATGCTTTTGCCATTATACCTAATTTTTGAGAACAGCAAGCCCTATTTGACCACTTACTTCAGCCTGTGTGTTCCTGCTGTTTTGAAGTAATCAAATGCTGTGCATGGTATTTTACCTGAGCTGCAACCTGTTATGGACTTGAACTTCTGTTTAAGTTGAAAGCAAGAGTCCCTGACTATAAAGGAAAAAACAAAGGTCTGAAGTACCCATTGGTGGTGTTAAAAAAAGAAAATCTTGCTTTTAGCTTTCAGGAGTTGATATTTTCATTTTAAATTGATAATTGGATATGGTTGATTTATATTGGGTTTAAACTGTGGAGCTTTCATGTTTACTGTAATTTAGTCTTAAAATATTTTTTACTTAGTAACCAGTGCTTTTGATAATGTGGTTGGCTGGCAACAAACCAGCAACTATTAAGAAGTGTCATAAAACTTCATTCTTTGAGTATTGGGAAAGTTATTTCAGATCTTATTCTAAGAGCATATTCACATATTAAAAGATTCAGGCAGGATCTGTGTAGAGGAATAATCTGCAGTTATTTAACATAAACCTGATTCGCAGTGATCTTTAAGTACTTCTGCAAAATCTGGTATTAACTATGTAAAGTCACTGCTTTTGGTAAATTGTCTGACCCAGTTTATTTATCAATGAAAGAATATGAATTGAAATTTTTAAAACAATTTGTGCTGTCACAGAAATGGTTTTACTGCTATTGTTTACTGGGTATAATTTTCCAATGTATTGATGTGAAGAGATAGAAAATCTAAGCTAATGTAGTTATCTAATGGGGGTGGGGGTTGTTTACTGTGATGAAGATGAGACAGATGCCATCAGAGCTTTGTGAATCAGCTAGGGTGTTTTCGCCGATAAACAACACATAGCAGGTGTGCATTCATTACAAATATATGTATTTGCCAAGGTGGAGCCACTTTAAAGAGTGAGTTTTGTCTTGTATCCAGAATGGATACAAGCGTATGTTTAAAGTGCAAGATTTTTACTTGCTAGAGAATCTGTTTTAATATAGTGGTTTGGCCTCTTGATTATTTATAGGTTTTATAAATTTTAGAATCAATTTCTCTTTAAGGTGGCTCAAATTTTTCAACTCTTGTGCACATAAAATTGAGTTGAAGTTCATTGTGCCTTTTTTCTTTATCCAAATTTTGAGTTAAAGCTTCATATGCTAACAGCATCCTGTTCATACACTGTAGTTTAAATTTTTGAAACAGTGGTGTTCTACAAATAGGAAATAAGAATTAAAGCTACTTAAGGTCACAAACTGCGGTGAAACCCTTCAAGTCCAAATCTTCTTGATATTCTGAATTATACCCCTTTCAGTTTAGTTTCTTCTGGACTTTCCATATTTACTGAGTTACCTTTTAAATTTTGCACACATTGAGATTAAATTGGGCCTCTCTTGTGCCGATTCCCATTTCCTTTGTGTTTTAAGTACAAACTAACATAAGTGAACATTAGCATCAAGTGGTGCACACATTTGTATGCATTTGCTTGATTCATTTTGTTGTGACCTTATCAGTATGAAATTGGAATTGCACCATTTCGTAGACAAAGGAAACTAAGTATGTTGTTGCACTTTTAAGTTTTCAAAACAGTGTTGAAGAATTGCATTGTTTTTATTTTTTTTAACTCAGTTTTAAAAGACTAAAACGTTCTTTCAAAAGAGGCATCTAATGTGTTCCTAATTTTGTATATGGGCTTAGGTTTTGTAACCAATAAAAAAAGCTGCTATCAAATATAAAACACTGAAGAACTTATTTCTAAAAGTATCTTGATTTTCTGGTTTGTTTTCTGGGTGGTTAAATTTAAATTTGGAATTATTTTTGAAACATCAGACACAATGAAGATGAATTATGATTTAACTCTTTCATTATATTTTTTTTTTACTTTTTCCATTTTTTAATCAAATGATACAAAGCAACCCTCATTCTTTAAATGCCCAAGCACCCAGATGACACTCTCACTCCCAAAGTCCCACTCTCCTTAGCCAGTTCCCTGCCCTGTCCTCTCACTTCCCTGCCCAGCCCAAGGACAGTCCTGGGAAGAGTCTTGGGCAGAGCTGGAGGCAGAAAGAGATAGCATTGGACAAATAGCTAGTTTGGGTTGGGTTGGGTACATTTTTTAATACTTTTTTTAACAGACTTTATTTATTTTTAGAGAGAGGGGAAGGGAAGGAGAAAGAGAGGGAGAGAAACATAAAAGTGTGGTTGCCTCTCACACACGCCCTACTGGGGACCTGGCCTGCAACCCCAGGCATGTGCCCTGACTGGGAATCAAACCAGCAGCCCTTTGGTTCACAGGCCAGCGCTCATTCCACTGAGACACACCAGCCAGGGCTTAAAGGCCTTTTTTAATACTAAATATCCAGGCCTATTCAGATCATTTCCCATAACCCAGCTCCCTCTGCCCTGTCACCTACTACTAAAAGGCGTGGCCCTTACACCGTCTTTACCCCTCCACATCCATCCCTAGCCCCAATCCACCCCTTGAGCCCTTTGGTAGGGATTCCTGGACCAATTACCTCCACAGAGCTCCCAGGGATGAAGTGCAGAGACACTCTCATAGAGTTGTTATGAGTCTGAATCTTGCAGAAGCAAGAGGTGCGAGCTGAGGAACAGTGTGGTGACAGTAAAGAGTAGTTTTATTTCTAGGCCCGTAGTCTCTAAGGTCCCCTTTCCCTAACATTCCCCAAAAAATCCCAGGGGAATTTTCTCAGCTTCCCCAGATGGGGCTCTCCAGCTTCACACTCTTGGCTGCTTCTTCACTCAGCTCCCAGAAGCGTCTGAATTCCAGTTAGAGAGTCTTTATAGCTGCCCAAGCTGGTGAGTTTCTTCCACCTCACAGTTGCTCCTCATGAGTTGAGGGAGCTACTGAGTCACCAGGTCATGTAGCTCAAAGGGGGTCAGCATCTCCTTCCCACCTTCCACAGAGTACTGGTGGAAGCTTTTGATGAGGTCTCAGTGGTCCTCTTCATGTCACTGAATGCCTGGGCATCGTCAGCATTGGCTGACTGACACAATCCCATGCATGGTGCCTGATATGTTTGGTCCTTTGGTGAGAGTTGTGTCATCCTACAGCCTGTGCTGGAGGAACCTATGGCTCATGATCTGCCTGCTGAGAGCCGCTAAGACAGGACAGGATCTCACTGTATTTTAGTATCTCCTTTCCACTCTGACTAACATGAGCAGTAACAATCCCAGATTTAAGAGTATTTTGTGACAAGTAAGCAAATAAGTACCAAAATCTTTATTAATTTCCTGAGCTACCATAACAAAGTACCACAAACCAGGTGGCTCAAAATAGTAGAAGCTTATGGTTGCACAGTTCTGGACACTAGAAGTCCGAAATCAAAGTGATGGCTGAGACATGCTCTCTCTAGGCTCTTGGGGAGGATCCTTCCTGTCTCTTCCTGGCTTCCGATGGTTCTTAGCATTCCTTGGCATTCTTGGGATTATAGCTGTTTCACTCCAGTCTCTGCTCTCATCATCACATGGCCTTCTCTCTGTACATTTCAGGTTTAAATACTATAACTTAAAGACCACTTGAAGTAAACCTAAAGTTTTTAAACTGTTAGGTAGAGGTTGTGGATTTAAATGAAATCTTTGGATTAATTAAAAGAACAGAGGAACAGCCAAACTTTGCATATACAAATATTTTTACTTTTGTATAATGCCACTTCAAATTATTCATGAAAGAAGTCAGTGTAAAGACTTCCAGCCACGATGGAGGCATAGGTAGACACACTGTGCCTCCTCGCACAACCAAAAGAAGGACAACAAGTTTAGAAACAAGAAACAACCAGAACTGACAGAAAATTGAACTCTTTGGAATTCCGACAACCAAGGAGTTAAAGAAGAAACATTCATTCAGACCGGTAAGAGGAGCAGAGACAGGCAGCCAGGGTGGAGAGGACTTGGGGCAAGGCAGCAGCTGCAGGACCGGGACAAGGAAGGAGGTGGCTGGCAGACCAGGTGAGGCAGTGGGTTGCAGACTGCATGGTCCCACATTCACGTACAGATAAATCGGGAGGATCAACTGGGAAGGGAGACAGATGGTGCAACCCAGGGTTTCAACACCGGGAAATAAAGCCTCAAACCTTTGATTGGAAACACCTATGGGGTTGTGGCAGCAACAGGAGAAACTCCCAGCCTCACAGGAGAGTTCATTGGAGAGACCAACAGGGCCCTAAAACATACACAAACCCACCCATCTGGGAATCAGCACCAGAAGGGCCCAATTTGCTTGTGGGTAGCAGGGGAAGTGACTGAAAGCCGGCAGACAGCAGAGCAAGTGGCATTGTTCCCTCTCATACCCATCCCTGACATAGTGTCACAACGCAGTGACATGGGTTGCCCCGCTGTGGTGAACACCTAAGGCTCTGCTCCTTACTACATAACAGGTGCTCCAAGACAAAAAAAAAAAAAAAAAAAAGCCCAAATGAAAGAACAGATCAAAATTCCAGAAAAAATACAAATAAGCAACAAAGAGATAGCCAACCTATCAGATGCACAGTTCAAAACACTGGTAATCAGGATGCTCGCAGAACTGGTTGAGTATGGTTGCAAAATACAGGAAGAAGTAAAGGCTGTGAAATAAAGGAAAATACACAGGAATCCAACAGTAAAGGGAAGGAAACCAAGACTCAAATCAGTGGTTTGGAGCAGAAGGAAGAAACAACATCAGTGAGAACAGAATGAAGAATCAAGAATTTAAAAAAAAGGAGGAGAGGCTTTGGAACCTCTGGGACAACTTTAAATGCTCCAACATCCAAATCACAGGGGTACC
>PVJI01011871.1:0-54140 GCA_004026765.1 Micronycteris hirsuta | reverse complement strand
AATGGGAACTCTCTAATAGGAATTTGGCAAAGATGTATCTTAAAAAGTTCTGGCTTGCTGACCCCTGCATATTACTTTAACCTGGTCCTGTCTGCCACCGGACATGAATCTACATCCTGATGCCTTGCTATGAGTAATCCTACCTGTTCTGCTTAATCCCATGAATAATCAATCCAATGTAAATTGGCCCCTGATAAAACCCTGGCTGGGCAAGCCACGAGGCTTTTTCCTGAGATGGGAGGAATCAGCCACGTGGCCCTGGTCTCTCTTTCCCCGCCTGTCTCGGTATGAGATTCATACACGCATTGGGTCACGGTCACCCACGGGTATCGGCAGGTCCGATCTACCCCGTGTCAGAGCTTCAGAGAGGTTGCTCTCAAAAATTGAAATAAGGTAGCTGGCACAGAGTTAAACTATAAAGTCAACACAACATGGTACAGAATACAGCACACAGAATATGCAAATCAATTTAAAAGACAATGCCCCACCCCAACCCCATCCTGCAAGGCAATAACTTGACTGACATTAAAAGCAAAGCTAAAGAAATAATGTGAAAGTCAGGAGCATGATGATTAGTTTGGAAGCACAGAAAACAGTCACCAGGAAGAGTTGGCAGGGCTCTTCAAAGCACTGTGCAAGGGAGAGGTACTACTCCCCTCTCGCTGGCCAGACCAATCTTACTACAAAGTTGGAAGCATCAGACTACCCAAGCCTGATGCCACTGAACACGATTTGTCTGAAGTTGGTTCTGATTTCCTACTCTGCAGACGATCTCTGATTACTATCTGACTTCCTCTATAATTCTGCCTACAGAAATGGACCTGTTACAAAAGCTTTTAGTACTCCATTCCTTGGCATTTTTTTTTTCTGATTGTAAATGAACAAAATGGCATTTTAATTGCATTTATTGGGGCGGCATTGGCTAATAAAATTATATAGGTTTCAGGGGTACAGTTCTATAATACATCATCAGTAGATTGTATTGTGTGTTCACCACCCCAATTCAAGTCTTCTTCCATCAGGATTTATCCCACCTGTACCCTCTTCTACCTCTCCCACTCCCTTTTCCTGCTGGTAATCATCATACTGTTGTCTGTGTCATATGAGGTTTGTGTGTGTGTGTGTTTGCTTAATCCCTTTGCCATTTTTTTTTTAGGTGGAGATTTTATTTTATTTTTATTTATTTTTTATTTTTTTATTGATTATGCTATTATAGTTGTCCCATTTTCCCCCCTTTCTTTCCCTCCAGCCCTTACCCCCCTTTCCCCACCCTTTAGTTTTGTCCATAGGTCATACACATAAGTTCTTTTGCTTCTGCATTTCCTATACTTTTCTTAACCTCCCCCCGTCTGTTTTCTACCTCCCATTTATGCTACTTATTCTGTGCCCCTTTCCCCCCTTCTCCCCCTACCACTCCCCTGTTGATATTCCTCCATACCTTATATAAATCCCTTTAACATTTCATACAATAAAGGCTGGGTGATGATGAACTTCTTGAACTTGACCTTATCTAAGAAGCACTTTATCTGCCCTTCCATTCTAAATGATAGGTTTGCTGGATAGAGTATTCTTGGATGTAGGTCCTTGCCTTTCATGACCTGGAATACTTCTTTCCAGCCTCTTCTTGCCTGCAAGGTCTCTTTTGAGAAATCAGCTGACAGTCTTATGGGAATTCCTTTGTAGGTAACTGTCTCCTTTTCTCTTGCTGCTCCTAGGATCCTTTCCTTATTTTTGATCTTGGGTAATGTAATTATGATGTCTTGGTGTGTTCCTCCTTGGGTCCAACTTCTTTGGGACTCTCTGAGCTTCCTAGACTTCCTGAAAGTCTATTTCCTTCACCAGCTTGGGGAAGTTCTCCATCATTATTTGTTCAAATAAGTTTTCAATCTCTTGGTCTTCCTCTTCTCCTTCTGGCAGCCGTATGATCCGTATGTTGGGCCATTTGTAGATGTCCTGGAGGTTTCTGAGCCCCTCCTCCATTTTTTGAATTCTTGTTTCTTCATTCTTTTCTGGTTGGATGTTTTTTTCTTTCTGCTGGTCCACTCCATTGATTTGAGTCCCAGTTTCCTTCTTATCCCTATTGGTTCCCTGCAGATCTTTCCTCATTTGTTCAAGTAATTGCCTCATTTGTTTAAGTAATTGCGATAATTTTTCGTCAAATTCTGTGGCCAACCTGATTACCAGTGTTTTAAACTGTGCATCTGATAGGTTGGCTATCTCTTGGTCGGTTAGTTCTGGAGCTTTGATCTGTTCTTTCATTTGGGCCATTCCCCCCCCCCCCCGCCCCCGTGCTCCTGTTACTCTAAGGGACGGAGCCTTAGGTGTTCACCAGGGTGGGTCAACTCATGTTGCTATTTTGTGACGCTGTCTGTGGGGGCGGGGTAACCCTCGTCGTTGTGTTGTGACGCACCAGACTGGATGTAAGTGTCTTCTTTAACTCCTTGGTTGTCGGACTTCCTTTTAGTTTGATTTTCTGTCAGATCTGGCTGTTTTTGTTTAATTAAATTGCTGTTTTTTTCCTCGTTTGGTTATGTGTGGAGGTACAGTGTATCCACCTACGCCGCCATCTTGCTTTAAGTCCCCCTTTGCCATTTTTACCCAGTCCTATAACCTCCCTCCCTTCTGACAGCTGTCAGTCTGATCTCTGTATCTGTGAGTCTGTTTCTATTTTGTTTATTTTGTTCATTAGATTTCATATATAAGTGAAATCATATGGTATTTGTTTTTTCTCTTACTGGCTTATTTCACTTAGCATAATACTCTCCAGGTCCAACCATGCTGTCTCAAAGGGGAAGATTTTTTTTTTATGACCCAGTAGTATTCCATTGCGTAAATGTAACACAGCTTTTTTTTATCCACTCAGCTACTGATGGACACTTGGAGTGCTTCCAAATCTATAGTTGTCCCAATTTTCCCCTTTGCCCCTTTCCACCAAGCCCAACCCCACTTCCATAACCAATCCTCATACCATTGTCCGTGTCCATGGGTCATGTATATATGTTCTTTGACTAATCACTTCACCTTCTTTCAATCAGTTCCCACCTCCCCTGCTCCCCTCTTATAGTTGTCAGTTTGTTCCATGTTTCTATGCCTTTGGTTCTATTTCACTTCTCAGTTTATTTTGTTCTTTAGGTTCCTCTTATAAGTGAGATCATATGGTATTTGTCTTTCACTGACTGGCTTATTTCACTTAGCATAATAGAATCCAATTCCATACACCCTGTTACAAAAGGTAGGAAGTCCTTCTTTCTTTCTTTCTTTTTTTTTGCTGAGTAGTAATCCATTGTGTAAAGGTACCACAGTTCTTTTATCCACTCATCTACTCATGGGCACTTGAGTTGCTTCCAAATCTTGGCTATTATAAATAGCACTGCTATGAACATTGGGGTGCATAAATTCTTCTGAATTGGTGTTTTGGGGTCTTAAATTATAATCCCAGAAGTATAATCACTGGGTCAAAAGACAGTTCCATTTTTAATTTTTTAAGGAAATTCAATACTGTTTTCTACAGTGGCTACACCAATCTGCATTCCCACTAGCAGTGCACTAGGGTTCCCTTTTCTCCGCATCCTCTCCAGCTCTTCTAGTTTGTTGATTTATTGATGATAGCCATTCTGACAGGTGTGAGGTGGTATCTCATTATGGTTTTAATTTGCATTTCTCTGATGATTAGTAACATGGAGCATCTTTTCATATGTCTGTTGGCCATCTCTATTTCCTCTTTGCAGAAGTGTCTATTCAGGGCCTTTGCTCATTTTTAAACTGGATTGTTTTCTTAGTGTTGATTTTTATAAGTTCTTTATAAATTTTGGATATTAACCCCTTATCAAATGCATCATTGACAAATATGTTCTCCCATTCAGTGGGTCGTCTTTTCATTTTGTTGTTGGTTTCCTTTTCTATGCAAAGCAGTCTTAGTTTGATGTAGTCCCATTTGTTTATTTCTTTTTTTGTTTCCTTTGCCTGAGGAGATATAGCAGGAAAAAAACTGTTATTAAGAAATGTCAGAAATTTCATTGCCTATGTTTTCTTCCAGGATTTCTATGGTTTCAAGTCTAACATTTAAATATTTAATCTATTTGGAGTTTATTCTTGTGTGTGGTGTGAGAAGGTGGTCTAGTTTCATTTTTTTGCATGTATCTGTCCAATATTCCCAACACCATTTACTGAACACACTATCTTTACCTCATTGTATGTTCTTGCCTCCTTTGTCAAATATTAATTGACTATAAAGGTGTGAGTTTATTTCTGGGCTTTCTATTTTGTTCCATTGATCTATATGTCTGTTTCTATGCCAGTACCATGCTATTTTGATTACAGTGACCTTGCAGTATAGTTTGATATCAGGTGTGAGTTCTCTAACTTTGCTCTTATTTCTCAAGATTGCTGAGGTTATTTGAGGTTCTTTTGTGGTTCCATATAAATATTTGGATTATTTGTTCTAGTTCTATGAAATATGCCATCTGTTACAAAAGCTTTTAGTATTCCATTCCTTATAATGGTTTTGTTTTCCTGATTGTAGATGAGCAAAATGACATTTCTATTAATTATTTGGCTTCCTTTGTGGGTTGACCAACTAAGAGATAAAGTGCCATTCTTGTGAGAGGTAGTTCTCACTGTAAATGGACCATCTGGCATTTAGTTTAGGGGGTTAGTGGATTTGACTCTGCCCCTGAGGTGATGAATATATTCAGGGAGCTCTCAGGTTTCTGAGTATGGAAGGGGAAGGCCTTACTCTGGAATATGGAAAGTTTCCTTGATAAAGATACAACTCACAGAGGCTTGTTTCCTTTGTGATAAACGCATGTGCTTGTAACACATATGCTGCTGTTATTTTGCCATTTTTAGGCAAAGGGAAAATGCTCAGTTCTTAATGCAGACACAGTGTGCACTGTGCATGGGTGCTCAGCAATAACGCCTAGGTTTCTGGATTGAAAGTGTGACGTTGTTTTCCTCATATTCATCCTTTTAAAAGTTCCCCTGAATGCAGTATAAAATAAACAATGTTTTAAAATTTCAACTTAATTAAAATCTTAGCGAAGATATATTTATTACTAGGCCGACTAATTAAGAAGGGAAAGGAGGAAGGCAAATGTATTATTTCAACCCCAAACTCACCCCCTCCTATTGCTCTATAAGCAACAGGCAAGATGAGATCTGTGCTAAGTGATGAGAAGAATTTCCATCCTGTTTGGATTATGCTGAGATGCTTTTGGAAGACACTTAAGGGAAGAAAACAGAGTGGTAGGAATGCAAATTTTCTGTTTATATCTTTTTGGGACACACATTTATGAACTCTCAGAACCATGCTCTAAGGAGGCAGGATTTCCGGTCTGAGGTAAGTACAAGCCGGGCCTTTAAAAACATGGACCTGCAAGATTGCCTCGGAGGGGATCTGTCTTGTGATGATGGCTGCTGTTTCCATGGTAACCATGAGCACAAGTCAGATTCACCTGCACACACAGTCTCTCTGCTCCTTTTGTTCAGAGCAAACTGCCATTAGCAGCAAATAGCACTATTAGTGAGGCAGAGATATTTAAGTGAATTAGATGCCACTGGTCTGTGTACAGATCTTTTGTTCTGCAATGAATCTGCAACTTCATAAGTGCCTTGTTCTTAGCATAATAACAGGAGGGAGCTTGAAAGAAATACTCATGTAAAAATGTGATCTCACCTGGGCCAGCTTTTTCCGAGAAATAGTTAAGTCTTTAGTTTTCAAATCCAGTGATTCCCACACCCAAATATGCCTCAGAATCCCCTAATCCGCAAAATGCAAATTCCCAAGTCCCACCCCAGAGAATCTGATTTAGTTTGTCTGAGCTGGGACCCAGGACTCTGAATTTTTAATAGGTACCTTAGCTGATTCAGATGGTCCTGTTATCACACTTCTGAGAAAGCCGTCTTTGGGATATTTGAGGACACTGACGCCTTCATGGACGATCATGAGTTTAGAGATGGATTGAATATCAAGGTCTTTCTCCCACACAAAATCTACTTTGAATATATTCAAGTCATATGGCTTTAGTCAGGTGACAAAGTTGTTTTAGGATAGGCCTGGACTTCACTTTGCTCTGGGGGATTGGGTTATTATAATCCAGTTGCAGGGCTCCTTAAGACTGGTATCCAGCACCTGCTGTTCTCATTTGAAGAGAAGACAAGGGATTACTTTTCTGCAGGACCAGCTGGCTTTAGGGAACAGGCTGGGGGGAGGTATTACTTCCAAGTTTAAGGCAAAGTTCTAATCACAATCTGCCTTTTTCATAAAGGTCAGCATGGGCTTCAGCTCTAGGAAGACTAGAGCTTCAAAGCTATAGGAAGGAAAAAGTTGTTCCTTAGATTTCCTGTCCCTACTGATGTAAATCAATCAATCAATAAATAGCTGTGAGGCCCCCACACCTTGATGAAGTCTTGAACAATCTCTTCCTTCATTCTTCTCTTTTTCCAGCCTCTAAGCTTTCGATGCTCATGGACAACCTCTCTCCATCCCTTTATTCCCATTTCTAGGTTGTCTTAGGTGCTTCTTTTAACCATACTGTTTGTTAAATAGATGCAGAATCCCAGAAACACCTTGGATGGTTTTGGGAAAGAGTCTGGCGTATCTGGAAAACCTTCCCACAGAGTTAGCGTCTAAGACGAACGGGAGTCACACTCAGTGGCTCAGGCTGAAATTCGGAAGATCCTGAGTAAAACTGTAGGAGGCTGCTCCCTGCCCCAACCCTACGTCCTGTTTCAGAAATAACATCAGTGTGCCTGTGCAAAAGCACCGCAGGTGCTACTCGTGCTTTTGTTCAAATGTGGTTTCTCTGTGAAGGAGAACGAAGTAGGTCTGAATCAAAGTCTTATTTTTGGAAAGGCGAAGTAAGTGATGCATTGATAGATATTTGCAATGTGAAAACTCCTTCAAAGGCCTCATCCGCAATTACTTAACCTTCTTTACAGCAGGTGGCTCAAGAGGAGTGCAAATCACCGAGAGATCTTGATGGCCAGTGTGTTGTTGATGCCTTGTGGCCATTCCCGTCTTCACAAAATGTGAACAAAAGGACTGATGTAATGAAAATGAAAAATAAAACAGTACAATTGTTGACAACAGCTTTTTAAAAAGTTTCTACTAACTCTTGTGAGCTAGAACCTTCCTTGTACCAACAACTTAGGGCCAGCTTTGTAAACAAGTCACCGTTCAGGTCTGAGCACAGAGGGGCTGGGTTCTCATCCTTGTCAAGTGAACTGTGTAGAGTTGTATTACTTAGCAGTGAAAAGGAAGAGCAAGATGTGGTGGTTAAGCCTGTGAGCTTCAAAGCCACACTGCCTGAGTCCTAATTCGTGCTCCCTGCCTACATCTGTAGAGTGGAATGAGGAGAGCCACATCATGTGGTTCAGTGAGAATTAGACCAGGAGATACATATTACAGGAAGGGCCTTTGCAGGAAGGGCCTGCACTTAGGAAGGGCCCAGTACAAGTGTGCTATTCTGAATGTGGAGAAACACTCTTGCATTTGGTGTCACTCCAAGGACATGTTTGGATTTAATTGGACAATCAGGGAAATAATGTTACCACCATTTGGATGGGAAGAATTAGCTTGCTGGTTGCCATCTATGCCCACAACTTGGATTCTGGAATTAAATCCTCTAATCAAGCAAACAGGAGAGAACATGACAATAGGCTTGGATTTGGCTCTAGCCTCTCCTGTTTCCTGCTGACTGGGACCCCCTTTCCTCCCACTTAGGTTCCATTATCAGATCCTTTTTAGTAGATCTTGTCACTGCCCCTTTAATATTCAGAACTCCTGTTTCTTCTCAAGATCTGCTCACTGTCTAATGTCGAGTGAGGGGACTGGAAGCCTCAGTGGAATCACATCCTGTGCAACTGAATAAAGTAGAAGAGTTTGGAATAACAAGGACAAATCCAGCTCTCCTTGATGCCTCCAGTGCCCTCAGCTTTTCCTCTCTTCCTCCCTCAAAAACAGAGTGTCTGTCGTGTGTACTAAGTGCTAACGTAATGGTAGTGAGGAAGACAGAATGGTTACTGCTCTTGTGGAGCTTATATTCTAGAGGGAGAAAGGCAAAATAATAATTTCATGTTGAAACAAATTCTTCAAATGAAAGAAGGGGTCGAAAGAAGAGAGCAGTGAGACACAGCTGGCTACGGAAAGGAGCCGCTGCGGATGGTGCATTGAAGCTGAGAAAGAAACTGCCTTTGTAAGAGGACTGCAGGCGAGGCGGTATTCTCAGGAGACAGTGTTCTCAGTGAAGAGCCAGGCTTGGGTAGAGGTGAAAAAAGACTTAGAAAAAGGCTGAGATTATGGTAATACCAATAGGCTGGCCAGACCACGAGGAGCAGGAAGGGCCATGGAGGAGGAGTTTGCAAACTCCCTGAGGTAGTGGGTGGGGCTGTGGTGTCCAAGGAACCAAACTCCTGCCTTGCCAAGGCAGCTAGCTGCCTGGTGCATCCTGCTCCTGGCGGCTGATCCCCCACCCTGGGCAAGTTGGCTGCAGGGGGAAGTCTTGCAGTATGCACATGCAAGGCTAGTAAGATAATAGGGGGGAAAGCCCTCCTACCCTCCTTTGGTAGCTGATTGGGGGTGGGACAGGAAGGCAGGTACAAGTGCCATAGAGGTCAGAATGGCGGGCTGGGTGGTGGGGGAGTGAGGAACCTGTACAGTCTATCCTGGGGAAAAGAAGGGATCGGTTGGGGGACTTACTCTTCCTGAGCGCATGGAAGTTTGGGCTGAGAAAGCACTTGGCCCGGCTCATGTGGGAAACTAATAGAAGTCCAGGGGAAAAGGGGATTTACGCTGCTTACCTCGCCGATGTACTGGCCAGTGTATTTGCGGGACCTTCTGGCCCTGGAAGCCACGTGGCCAATGGCAGTGTCCGCCCCACATGGGTGTTCTGAGGAGGGAGCCAGAGGCCTGACAGTGACCGGGTGAAAAGCTCAGCTGCCTGGATGACCTCTCAGCGGCTGCCTGCAGCTCCCAGGGGACACTACTTTAAATGGGAAAAGAACTTTGGATGATGCCTTTGATTTTGGTGTGGCTGAGGGTGGCTGGGTTTTCCTCTAGATTTCCCAGAGGGAATAGGCTTTGAGAGAAGACTCTGCTATTCTCCCAGATTGTACAGCATTTGGTTAAGACCTCTTTCATTTCTCAATAACTTCTGCCTCCAGAATTTTTGTATTGGTAGCAGTGGGCAGCAGAACCCCCACTTTGATTCCGTAACAATAGGACTGGTGCTGAGCTCAGCACAGGTGTTCCTGAGGGCTCAGGGAAGTATATATCTGTGGCGGGTCCCTGGTTGTCTAGCAGATTAGGGACATACAGATCAAAATGCAAATTCATCAGTTCAGCTGTCACTTCACATGTGTTTGTAAAGTATTATAATATTATGTCAGGGGCTCTCCTGGGGGGCTGGGCTGCATCAGCAAACACAAAGATTTTCACGTAGTGGAGCTATGTTCTAGCTGGGGGAAATGGAAAAGAAATAACCAAAGTAATACCCAAGTAAATGATGTGCTATGTTAGGTGTTAAGTGCTACGGAGAAACAGTAAGACAAGATAGGTGAGCAGGATGAGGAGGGCATGCGAAGTGCAGAGGCAGCGGCACTGTGTGTGTGTGTGTGTGTGTGTGGTTTAGAATAGAGTGGTCAGCCTCATTCAGAAGCAACATTCAAGGAAGTGAAGAATTTAGCTGTATAGGTGACTAGGGAAGAAGGGCCCAAGCAGACAGAACAGCCAGTACGAAGGCCCGAAGTTGAGCACATGACCCTGGGTAACGATGAGTGTCAGAACGTTTGGACTGAGCTTAACAGGGAGGTGAGGACTGCTGGTGTCTGAGCTGAGGGAGGGGCTGCAGCTTTTCAGGCACATTCCACTGGTGCCCAGTGAATGACAGCTGCCACTTTAGAGGCCTGCCTTTGTGTCAGTGTTTATGGGCTGGGGTTTAGAAGGCATGGGTGGGACACTGTGCCAGTCACTGGGATTTTGCAGGGAACTTGTCCTGCCCTGAGGTTCCCCTTAGCTTTCTGTGGCAATACCACCCTGGCTCCTCCAACCTCCAAAAGGGATTCTTGGGCCCACATTGCCCATATCCTCTCCTAGTCCTAACCTGAATCCCAGCTCCTCAGTGCCGCAGACCGAGCAAGGTATCAGGGGGGAAGCAACTGGCCTGAGCTAATGAGCATTGCTGATGAGTTAGGGGACTAGCTGAACTTCACACTGGATGGGAGAAAATCAGGGTAGTCAGAGCCAGATAATTTTAGCTTCTATTTTACTTTTGCCCTTCAGGAGATCTTACAAAAATTACACTCAACTCCCCCTAAGATCCTCAAAGAACTCTGGGTAGCTTCAGATTTCGAAGCCTTTCACCATTGGGTTTTTGTGGGGTTTTTTGAGATATAATTCACATACAATAAAAAGTGTACAATTCAGTAATTTTTAGTATATTTGCAAGGTTGTGCAATCATCACCCCTATTTAATTCCAAAACATTTTCTCACCCCAAAAGAGACCTGTCCGTACGCTTTAGCAGTCACTTAGTACTCGCTCCTGTCCCTAGCAACCAGGAATCTACTTCTCTGTCTATGGATTTATCTATTCCAGACATTTCATATAAATGGAATCCTAAATATATAGCTTTTTGTGACTGGCTTCTTTCACTAAGCTGTGTTCAAGGATCATCCATTTGTAGCATGTCACAGTACTTCATTCTTTTTGTGGCTGAGTAATATTCCTCTTTGGATTTAGTTAGCATGAGAGGTCAGTGGATTTCTGTCACACCTACTACCCTGCACAGATTTATTATGGATGAGCAGTCAATATCGCTGCCCCCAACCCCACCCCCTAAGGTTGAGGCCTGTGTATAATGCTTTTGCTTTTATTGCCTTCTAGGTCCTGGGTATGTGTCCTCCTTGGCTCTCCGTTGAGCTGAGATCATAGTTATTAAAGCAGAGATAACAATTGCTGTCTCAAGTTGTTGTGAAGATCAATGAAGCAGTTTATAAAAGCATCTACTCCTCTCCCTTTGTATTACATACACTGTGTAGGGCGCTTTCCATTGCTGCCGTAAGCACCTTGCTCCCCTTCCACTCAAGAGACCATTTCTTGTCTCTTTTCTCCTGTGACGTGGTCTGGGCAGATGGGCTCTCTGGAGTGGTGGGAGTTACGATTAAGCTGGTCCTAAGTTGTGGGGACGCTTCTGACTATGGTGCTGGATAAAGAGGTCACTTGCTTTAGCCCCAGGGAGGCAGTAAGCAGTGAGAGTCTGGGAGAAGCTCGGCTCAGAGAGTTAGATAAATGTCTGAAAGGAAAGCTAACGATTAGCATTGACTCTGTGAGTCCCCTCGGCCTCCAGCTGAAAGTGTCGCGTGGTAGCTGGTGCCCCAGCAGAGAGTTCCTCATCTCACTGCCTCACTTCTTCGGTGTGGGCCGTCACCACTTCTCCCGGCCACTCCTCCCATCAATGAGTGAGCCGCTGTTTGGTAGAAAGTTAGGGCCTCAAACAAACAAGCACTCCTCTCTTATGACACTGAAGGACACCCCAGGAGGACCCAGAAATTCAAGTTAAGAGGGAATGTTTTGGGGAGAGTGGAGAAAAGGAGTGATAGCACACTGGTCTGATTTCAGGGTACCCCTATTCTGTGATTCCCCTTTTACCGTGCCACGTCTGTGCCCCACTCATTCTGAGCCCCTTGGAGCAGTAGTTCCACATCATCCCTGTGTAGCAGACTCACTTGAGGAAATTTAAAAATATGCAGATACCTAGGCCCCTCTCAGATTCGGATCCAATTGCTCTTGGGAGGGATCTGGGCAAACAGCATTTCTTTCTCGCTCTTTTTTAAAAAATATATTGTATTGATTATGCTATTACAGTTGTCCCATTTCCCCCCCTTTATTCCCCTCCACCCATCCCCCCATTCCCCGCCCTTTAGTTTTTGTCCATGGGTCATACACATAAGTTCTTTGGCTTCTACATTTCTTATACTATTCTTAACACACACACACACACACACACACACACCCTCGTCTGTTTTCTACCTACCGCGTATGCTACTTATTCTCTGTACATTTTTCCTCCTCTCTCCCCCTCTTACTCCCCTGTTGATATCTCTCCAAGCCTTATATAAATCTCTTTAACATTTCATATAATAAAGGCTGGGTGATGATGAACTCCTTGAACTTAACCTTATCTGAGAAGCACTTTATCTGCCCTTCCACTCTAAATGAAAGTTTAGCTGGATAGAGTATTCTTGGATGTAGGTCCTTGCCTTTCATGACTTGGAATACTTTTCTCCAGCCCCTTCTTGCCTGCAAGGTCTCTTTTGAGAAATCAGCTGACAGTCTTATGGGAATTCCTTTGTAGATAACTGTCTCCTTTTCTCTTGCTGCTTCTAAGATTCTCTCCTTATTTTTAATCTTGGGTAATGTAATTATTATGTGCCTTGGTGTGTTTCTCCTTGGGTCCAACTTCTTTGAGACTCTCTTAGCTTCCTGGACTTCCTGGAAGTCTATTTCCTTCACCAGCTTGGGGAAGTTCTCCTTCATTATTTGTTCAAATAAGTGTTCAATCCCTTGGTCTTCCTCTTCTCCTTCTGACACCCCTATGATCCGGATGTTGGGATGTTTATAGATGTCATGGAGGTTCCTCAGCCTCTCCTTATGTTTTTGAATTCTTGTTTCTTCATTCTTTTCTGTTTGAATGTTTTTTTCTTCCTTCTGGTCCACTCCGTTGATTTGAGTCCCAGTTTCCTTCCCATCACTATTGGTTCTCTGTACATTTCCCCTTAGTTCTCTTAGCATATTCTTCATTTCTTCATCTAATTTGTGACCAAATTCCACCAGTCCTGTGAGCATCCTGATTACCAGTGTTTTGAACTGTATATCTGATAGGTTGGCTATCTCTTTGTCGATTAGCTGTATTTTTTCTGGTGTTTTTATCTGCTCTTTCATTTTTTTTTCCCCTCGGCACACCTGTTACTTTAAGGGGCAGAGCCATAGGTGTTCACCAGGGTGGGGTAACCTACATTGTCACTGTGTTGTGGGGGTGGGGCCTGGGAGGGAGCAATGGCATTTGCTCCACTCTCTGTAGGCTCACAGTCACCTTCCCCCACTCAGCCCTCCTAAGAGGCTGGGAGTTCCTCCCGCTGCCGCCTCAACCCACACAGGTGCTTTCAATCATTGGTTTGAGGCTTTTTTTTCCCCTTTGATGCAGGGTTGTGCTGTCTGCTCCACTTCCCAGCTCCTTCTCCCGGTTTATCTGCGTGCAAATGAGGGACTGTCCAGTCCACCAGTCTGGGTCCTGCTGGTTCCCGTGGGCTTCTTCGGGTGCGCCGGCCACATTTTGGTCTGGTTTGCCTGCTTCGAGTCCCTCCAGGCAGCTGCAGCATTACCGGTACTCCTCCACAAACCGCTGTCTGGCTGTGCACAACCTGCCTGGCTCCGCCCTGCTTACTGGTCTGGATGAACGTGTCCTCTCTAACTCCTTGGCTGTGGGACTTCCACTCAGTTTGATTTTCTGTCTGTTCTGGTGGTTTGTTTTGTTTTTTAAATTGTTGTTTTTCCTCTTTTGGTTGTTTGAGGAGGCATAGTATGTCTACCTATGCCTCCATCTTGGCCAGAAGTCCCAATCAGCATTTCTAATAAGGTGTGCAGGTGGTTCTAATGTGATGAAGTTGAGGAGCAATGAGTTGGAGTCACCTCTTACTTACCTCCGAGGAAATTTCCTGCAAGCTGCCACAAGACAGGCAGCAAGCAACGTGTAGGTTGTATCCACTGGGGAAAGCAGGCTTGAGGAGTGGAGGGGCTCTCTGACCCAGGGGGCTCTCATCAGGGGTGTCATGAGACTTCATTGTCTCTCTCTGAAGGCCCCTGTTACTTGGCCTTCATTTGGCTTTGCTGCTCCCAGAGCTGCTCCTGGCGAGGCAGGGTCTGCTTCCCAGGAGCAATCCTCAGGTTTAGTAGGCACCTAAGGTGGAGGTTGGAAGGTAGCAGAGACTGTAGAGACACTGAGGTGAGGGGGAAGCAGCAGAAGCAGCAGGCCTAGGCTTTAGGCCTATCCCTAACCAGCTCAGATGTTTGCGGGGCCAGTTCTTTAACCTTTGTGAGTTCCCGATTTCTAATCTGAACAACCCCCCTATTATGGTTGCTGTGGGGAGCCACTAAAATAACGTAGTCATGCGAGGGTATTGTACACTGTGAAGAGTAATTAAAGCATATGTCCGGTCATTATGGGGTGGCCCCCAAGTCCTGTTTTCCTCTCCAGTGTTTCAAGATCTCATCAGCAAACCAGAGCTCCTCTCCGTCCCTGGAGTTGGGGGCTCAAGACCACAGAGTCAGGAGCAAACTTGTTGTGAATAAGTCCTTGTAAACACAGTGAGCTAAACTGTGTCGGTGAGCCAGAGAGGACATTTTTTCCCAACAAAAAGAAAAAATGAAAGAAAAAAGTGAGTCCAACATGCCTGAATTCATGAGTCCTGGGCCCCTATTTGGGTTCTCAAAGTGGGTGAGCAGGAGGCCAGGAAAAGCTGAAGCCAAGGTGGGGCCAAGTCAGTGCGCTGGGGTCCACGGGAGGCCGGGGGCAGGGCAGAAGCATCCCAGGGTGGGGCCAGGTGGCAATGTGGGGCCAAGTCAGTGCGCTGGGGCCCACGGGAGGTCGGGGACAGGGCAGAAGCATCCCAGGGTGGGGCCAGGTAGCAATGTGGGTGCCAAGGGGCTGCAACCGGAGTGGATGGAGAGGAGATTCGAGTCAGGGCTACATCCTCCTCTTTGACCCCATATAATCCAGCTGCCTTAGTGCCCCCGAGGGCATTCTGAGAGGACCCCAAAAGTTCCCTAAGGGCCTGAGGTGCTTACCTGGACCATCACAGGGAAATCCCCACTGCTCTCCCTCTTCTAGCCTGGCTAAAGCAAACATTTCCTTTTCACTGGCAGGAGGAAGGGGTATCATCTTGTTATACTCAAAGGTAGAGGCATGTGGAGTGAGCAGCTGACCCTGCAGCAGGCCTGTTTTTTTTTGGTTTTTTTTTCATGAGTAATGTCATTTTTGGGGAAGTGGGGGAAATGAGGAATTTGAGCAGGAGGAAGTGGGTGGGGAGTGCAGGAGTCTGGAGGTTTTGTATTTTGTTGTTGCTGGGCAGGGTTCTGAGAAAGGACGGGAAGAGAAAGTTCAGCACATTGCTGCCACCACCAGGGGCTCAAGCTCCCAGGAAGAAGGCGGTGAGCTCCTTAGAGCCCACAGCGCACTGAGGTGCCCAGAGGAGCTCTTGTCTAACCTCAGTTGCCAGGGGTGTGGCCTTTGAGGAAACACCTTTATCGAATACCAATTATGTGTATGATTCTTTTCCACTCATGAAATACTTTCCTCTTATAACTCATTTGATTCTCCTAACAACCCTGGAAGGCTCATTGGGCCGGTTTTATCAAACCCATTTTATAAAGGGGAGGACTGGAGTCTGCACAGGTGAAGCGAATTGTGGAAGAGTCTGGACTTGTAAGTGGTAGAGCTGGGAGTGGAACATGCAGGTGGGGACTTTTCATGGTGTCATATTTGCTCACTTTTCACTTTGGCTTCTCCAGTGGTTTTTTTTTTTTAAATTAACATAAACCTGCATTTTTAAAAGCTGATAAGAACAGATACTACACTGGATCGTAGCCAAAAGGCCGAGAAGCGATAAACTTGTATTTTTTTAAAAAATGATTTTATTTATTTATTTTTTAGAGAAAGGGAAAGGTGGGGAAGAAGAGGGAGAGAAACATCAATTGGTTGTCTCTTACAGGCTCCCAGTCTGGGATCTAGCCTGCAACCCAGGCATGTGCCCCAACTGCGAGTTGAACTGATGACCTTTCAGTTTACAGGACAATGTTCAGCCCACTGAGCTACACTAGTGAGGGCTTTATTTTTTCCTTAATAAAAAGCATTATAGGACTCACTAATACTTCTCCAGTACTTTGGCTGTGGCATGCCCACACCTACGATGTTGCCAGGCCTCCGGTCCATCATGGCTTCATCCAGCAGCACTGGGCGGGCCCCCATGTGGGCTCTGCATCTTGGCTCCTCAGGCAAGAGATTGAGGTTTTGGCTGATGTGTGAACTGGAGCTCCTGCTTTTGCTCTCTGCATTGTGTATATTTAATCATGCTTGACGGAATTTACTTTAGTCCAAGTTCAGGCTGCTAGCCTTCTTCCTTTCATTGTTCCTTTCAGTTTTACCCTTATTCAGTGCAAGTGATTTGTCTTCTCTAGACCTCAAACACACAGTCCCTCTCCCCTCGCCAATCCGCCAGCCAGAGAAGAGCTATCCTGTGAAAACTTCTCCCTCTTCCCTTTGGAAGGGGACATTGGCTTGTGGCACAGACTGGTGCCTTGGGAAAAGAAGCCAGAGCTCTCTCAGATTTTTTGGCTTTTTTTCCCCCTTAAGCTGCACATTTGTCTTACTCTATTTTTTCCTGTCTCAGTTTTTCCAAGTTTCCCTCCTGACTTGTGACTTCCCCTGCATAGGCTGCCTGAAAGTTTCCTGCTGCTTCTGAACACTTCCTCATTTAATTATTCCAACTAGGAATTAAAATAAGCCTTTGCGCTGGTTAAAAAAAACCCCAAGAGCCTATATTCATAACGTGTGGCTCCCTTCTGGGCTGCAGAGGTAGAGAGGGGCCTGATCCTGTGACGCTCGAATTTCCTGGAACTTCCTGGTTTGCAGAGTGTGTTCGTATGCATTTGGTCAGCCAAGCAATGGTGTGTCGCTGATGGAGCAGAATTGTCATTCTCATTTTACAGAGATCAAAACAGAGAGAGCATCCCAAAGGCTGACCCAACAAAGATCATCTGACTTCATGTTTTGGCTTTAGACTACGAATCTGAATTTTGTATAAGAAAACTCATTGTTTCAGAGGAGAGTATAAAAGTTCAAGTATGGAATCTCACTTGATATTGGGTGTTGTCTCAGTCTGCTTGGACTACTGTAACAAAATACCACGCAGTGGGTGGCTTAAACAACAGAAATCTATTTCTCACAGTTTGGGAGGCTAGAAGCCCAGGATCAAGATACCAGCTGATTTTGTTCCTGATGAGAGCTCTCTTCCTGGTTTGCAGACATTTGCCTTCTCTCTGTGTCTTCTTGCTGTGTCTCACTTGAGAAACCTCTTTTTCTTTCCATTTTCCTCTTTCTCTAAGGCCATGTTTTTATTGGATTAGCCCCCTCCTTATGAAGTCATTTACTCTTAACTATCTCCTAAAGACCCTGTCTCCAGATATAATCACACTGGGGTTAGGACTTCAACATATGAATGGCAGATAGGGGGTGGGAGGGGGGTCAGGGGGAAGTGGGCACAATTCAGTCCATAGCAGGTGTGTCTGGGAAATATCGGCCTGGCTGCTAACATACCTCAGATGTTAGTAAATCCACTTTGGTCCAAGGACTTCAGGTTGTCAGGTCCTCAGACCTGAGGGCTCATAAGCTCAGCCTTGTCTATGCTTCAGACATGATCAGTCATTGGTTACTGACACACCTTATCCAAGTCCAAACTTACACATTTTTTAAGGTAAACTGATTGCATTATAGTCAAATTTACAGACCTAGTAGGTACCAACTCTATCACCAATCCCATCTATTAAGTGCTGATTTATATTTACTCTCAGAGAGCCAACTCAAGTCTGTTTCTTTGGGGCATCTCACTGTCCCTTCCATGCATCTCCTATACATGGACCAATAGAGGTCTTTTCGCTCTTGGTTAAGCTTGATTTTGTCCTCTCTTTGCTCCAAATATCTATTATTTTTGAGAATGTCATTGGTACCCAGGAACTCTTTACTTTTATGTCAGAGAAGACAGACGCTATACCTCACCTTCTGCATTATGTTAATGTAGAGTTCTTGCTTATTGTTTCCATGAAAAGTCAGACTCAGCAACTTGTTATTTCCATTTTAATTTAATAACATTTTCGGGGGAGGCCTAATCCTGGAGACAGAAGGAACCTAACACAGAGGTAACTTTCTTATCTTAATAAACTTTTCTCCAAACTCTGTCTGAAATTCTCACTTTTCTTATATTGCCTGTAAACACCCTGACTTCAGATTCTACTTTGCAAAATGTGAAATGAGTTGGATCAGTTATTTGTTCATTAATTCAGCAAACATTTGTTGAGCACTCTCTGTGTTCCAAACACTGTGCTATTATGCGTGCTTTCGGTATGCTGAGGCAAGGAAAGCTTTTGTCCTCTGAAAATATAGGCTAATGTGAAGGCCAGACATGCAAACAA
Source organism: Micronycteris hirsuta (assembly GCA_004026765.1). Lineage (NCBI taxonomy): Eukaryota > Metazoa > Chordata > Mammalia > Chiroptera > Phyllostomidae > Micronycteris > Micronycteris hirsuta. The sequence goes on along the minus strand of PVJI01011871.1, from coordinate 35,900 downwards.
GCTTCCACAGAATTGTGAAAAATGCTATGATAAGCATTACATCAAGTAGTGTAGAAGCACTTGGGGATATAGATGGAATGCGCCATTCATTAAGAGAAGGGATATAAGAGGATCACATTTTCCACTCCAACTGTGGGGGAAGGATGATTAGCTCAGTTTTGAAAAATTGAGTTTGCAAATGCTTATGGGAGTTTCCAATAGACAATTGGTTATGTGGCTCCTCCCGAATTTAGGAGAATATCTGGTTGTGGATAGAGATTCAGAAAGCATCAGCTTATATGTAGCAATTAAAGCTGTGGGAGCAGATGAGATCACTCAGGAAGGAAAGTGTCGGGAGAAGGTAAATAGTCCACACAGGTGAGGCACTGGAGAGAGTAGAAGCAGGTCAAGAGGCGAGGAAGTAAAGTGAGTGAACATGAAATCTGGGGTGGAATAAAGAGCGAAGGGAGCACAAAATGGGGTTGACAGGCTGGAGGGAATGGGTGGGATTCAGAACTGGGGGTGTTGGTCTGGCTGAATGGCGGCTGTATTGTGGTGATCTGGAAAAATAGAATGTGGTTAAGGGGGTGGGCATTTAAGTAAAAAATATCAGAAATGGAACAATTCTAGGGAGTAATTAAACTCAAGGCGTGGTTTTGAGAGGTCAAATATTATGTGACTAAGGTGGCTACGGACAGCCGTTAGCATAAGATACAGGTCCTCCAGGAGGAAGTGGTGATTTAAGTGCCTGAGATCAGTGTGTAGTGAGCTCAGAGATAAGGATGACAATGAGGGCTTAAGGTATTCATGATTTGGAAGTGGAAATGGGGGAATTCTGCACATAAGCAGAGCTCAAAAATACAGAAGAGCTTTTATCCCGGGTGACTGAGAAAGTGCTAGTCTCAAGGACAGCAGAGTTTCCCTCTATGCAGGGTGCAGAGGACAGAGGGCAGGGAACTCTTTGAATAGGCTGAGAATAACAAACGGGTTTATTATCAAGTGAGGAAGACAGCTGACAGTAAGTCTTCAGAAGAAGGAAAACAGTGGGGAATTGGATTTGAGGAGCAGAGTAGGGGAGGGGACAGGCGATCAGAAGGATCTGAAATGTTCGTAGTGCCCAAAGATGCGGTGGGATTACTGGAACTAGGAGGAAACTTGGGTTCCAACTGGTGCCTCAGGCCTGGTCATTGCCCACGACAGTGGCCTTTGCTATTCTTTATTCTTCTATTGGGCAAAAGTAAAGTCATCTGGAATGCAGGAAACTCTGGGACTTTTATCTCCTCCCAAGGGGGTAGTTTTCCACTCTAATCTGAAGGAGCCACTCTCCTTCTAATAGGGATATCTACCAAGAAGTACAAAATGTTAATCTGCATTTCTAATACCGTAAATATTTTAAACGTGAAGCACTTCTCAATTGTTAGCCTTTGCCACACTCCACTGAGATCAGATACAAATGTGCTTCTGTGAAAATGGTTTTCCAAAGAGTTTTATCAATTATAATTTAAAATGGTTTTAAAATGGCTTTATCAATTATAATTTAAAACGGTCTGTGCAAATGGTTTTCCAAAGAGTTTTATCGATTATAATTTAAAAACATATGTGTAATGTAATGTTTTTTCCCTAAAAAATTACATATAGTGGTTTCATAACTAGGAGGAAGAATTCTGTCAGTGTGAACACACAGCCTATTTGATCTAAGTTGGCAAATCAGCAAAGAACATTCTTCCTTGCTAGAGGATTAGGAAAGACTTAAAATAGTTACCCAAATTGTCAAGTCAGGAACATTTTTGTGCAATATGAAAAAGATTCATTAGCCTACTCACAGAGCTTTTGACATTGTCCTCTCTTTGTCACCCTACTCCTGTCTCACCGAGTATAGTCAAGAATTCTTTGGGGAAAAACCCAATTCCTTCACAACAGATAAGAGGTTACTCCCCAGAGAAATAGAGCTGAGGGTTCCTGAGCTGAGAGCGGAGGACTAATCCCCTGAGGCTACTTCTAGTTTGTTAATTCTGACCCCTAGGGGCCGGTTTCTGCAAAGGTATCCACAGGCTGGGGTAGGACGTGCGTGACTGCACCCTGGCCGGCACTTCCTTTGAAAAGAACCTGCATCGAAATGGAGCAAGAATGAGGAGCCATCAATCACCAAACTGAAAAGAAAAGGGGTAGTAAAGTCACCTAAACACAAATGTGAACTCGTTAAAAAAACAATACAAAACAAAGGGCTTTGGAATTTACTGGAAATTATAAAAATCCAGAAAATGATGAATTATTTACAAAATCATGAAAATGTCATTGCCAATTTTATTCATAAAAACCAAATGACTGGTAAATAATAGCACTTTCTTCATTAAAGTGTTTTTTTTTTTGTTTTTGTCTTTGTTGTTGATTATGCTTTAGTAGGAATGAGGGGCGTAGTTAGGTAATGGGTAGATCTCATTATCAATTGGAGGGTGAGGGCAGGTAAAAATACTTAGAAAACCCTAAGATAATACATAGGTGACCCATGAGTTACATGTAGCCCAAAGATGCATTTTGTTGGGTCCGTCTAGCAATAATTTAACAGTGGCCGTGTAGGATTCTAGGGTCCAGAATGTATTTAACCAGTGCCTTCTCAATGGGTATTTAGACTGTTTCCGGTATTTTGTTCTTATGAGCAATGTTGCAATGAACATCTTTATATATAATCTTGAATTTTTTGCCTAAGTATTTAGAAATAGAATTGCTGTTTAAAAGGGAATGTTCATTCTAACGGAAAACATACTATCAAATTATCATTGTAATATTATCAAATTATCTAATTGAAAATATATTATCAAATTATCATTCAAAATTACTGTACCAATCTATGCTGGTTCTAGCAGTGAATCAAATTGTTTCTCTAACATCTCCAACAACATGATTGTTATAAGTGAGGTCAGCTGATCTGAGATGCAAAATGATATATAATTGCTTAAAATTTACATGTACTTAATAAGGAAACTAAATATTTCCCATGTACTTATTGGTCATTTGTAGGTCCTTGTCCATTTTTCTACTGAAAGGTCAGCTCTTTTTTTTTTTATTGATTTTTAAGAGTTCTTTATGGAAATTAATCCTTAGACTTTGATTTGTGTTGCAAGTATTTCTCTGCATTTGCTATTTATCTTTATAAAATGTCCCCCAAACATTTGCTTTTAACTTTTCCCTCAAAGGTTTGGTTTTACTTACAGTTAGCAATTTGTAATGCCTTCAGAATACTTTTTCATCCTAGAAAAACATCCCTCAATATTACATATGTATGGGAATTTAGTTAGTAATGAAGGCAGCATTTCATATTAGTGAAGAGAAGATATATTATTAAATTATTAATAAGTATTTTTGGAACAACTTGGAAAAATAAAATAGAATCTCCAAGTCACCTCTTACATTAAAATAAATTCTAGGTAGGCTAAAGATTTAAATCTAAAGAATGAAAGTAAAAGAAGAAAAATATGGATGAATATTTTTAGAATATTAAGGGATTCTGAACAATTTATATTTGCCTCTTTCTGCATGAATCTCAATTCATTTTGCTTAAAGTGGTTTTATTTTTTTAATTTTCTTATATGGCACGGCAAGTCAAAACTAATTACTTGTATTTTTCATCTTATTACATTTACACTATTACATATGTGTTTTTATGAAAGGTTTTTGAATAGTAGACAGCTACTCAAAATTACAAGGATGTTGATGATAATGCATTTATTCCATGCTTATTCAGTGCCCTACCCTGTTCTAAGTGCCTTAATTTTATCGATCAACTTAATTTCTGCTGTGTTGTAAATGCTTTTATTACCATTCCCATTATGAACTTGAGAAAATAAGAGAGTGAGGTGCTTATCTCCTTATCTTCTTAATATTGTGTAGTTTAAATTTCCAAGACAATGTCTCATCAACTTTCCACATCAGGATATGTCTTAGGTCACTAGTCAAGCTGTGGATTGGCTCCTGTTCAGCCATAGTTGGGTGAGGTCACAGTATCTTGGAACAAAGCCGAGCTCCCTAGCTTGGGCTGCGGTGGGACGGCCACCATGGGTGATGTATTTGGTACCTCTCCGGAATTAAACACGTGGGCAGTTCTTCCTCTGTTTCTTTTAATGTCTGCTTTTGGGAAAGAAGCCCATGTCAATTTTGGAGTTCTGAATATGAGCAAATGAATTTCATCAAAACTTCATTAGAAACACAGGCAAATTCATATGGGAGCAAGGATATTTGCCATATCAGTGCAACTAAAAAAATATTTAACAAGTTTTATCTGGTTGGCCTCAAAGACTAAACTTTCAGGTTTAGTAGTGGGTGTGACGTTAGGGAAAGGAGTTGAAGCATTAGAGGAAAATGAGAAAGTATGATAGATATGACATACACTGAAAATAGATGGCATTCCCATCCTGAGAACGAAGAGTCTTCATAATCATTCTCTAAAAGAAAATGTTTTTTCTGTAACTCTGCCAAAGAGAAACCTCATTGTTTACTTTAAAAGAACACTTCATTAATTCTGTAGTTTGGAAAGAGAGTTGGAGTTTTGCATTTGTCTGTGAATGTCTCAAATATTTATGCAAAACACTGGTGGATTTTACGGTGTTAGTATTACATGTGTTTTTGTGAGAGCTATCTAAAGAAAAATCCACCTGTTGAGGGACTAAAAACATCTGGATCTTTTAAGATCACAAAGAATTAAATCATTTCCCACCAGAGTCTGGCTTACTCTTGCAAGCTTCCTCTGCTGTTTTGGCTTATCATTGTTCTTTCTTTTAGAGGATGCAAATGTCCCACTGAAAAGAGAACTGAACGCCAGTGCATTGGAAGGCTTGAGTGTTGTTCACCCCAGGACAGCAAACTGGAGGAAGTGACAGCAAAGAGTAGAAGACCTCATATTTGGGTGATTGTTTAATATTTGCATTTTATTCAAATGCTTAGGAGCTACTAGGAACTAAGCATGGAAGGAAAGCTTTGGGAAACCATCAACTAAAAACTGTTGCTGATGGACAACACCTATCACGATCTGCCTTCTATCAAAGTCGTTTTTTGCTCTTTATCCCCTCCTCAGACTCTCAGATTCTTGAGAGTTATATCTCAGTTATCTTCTTAACCCCTACAGTGCTTCATATAGTATTCAGTAATTATTGTGCTGAGTTGAATTTTATTCAAAGACAAAAATTTCTATTTTTAGGAAACGAGGATCCCATCAGTGTCAGAATCCAAAAAACAAAACAAAACAAAAAACCCACAAACACAACGTGGTCTGGGGAAAAGGTTATGCTAGTGTGGCAAGGCCTTCATGCATTAAAACAATATGTAATTGTTTCACTATCCATTTTTGAACTTTTCTGTATGAGGAATATCTCAGCCAGAGCTCTTTAGGAGAACTTTGGAGACAATCTCACATAGAGTGTTACCCAAGGGTAGGCTACCATACTGCTATGCTGGGAAGAGAGAAAAACTAACAGAACTCAAATGAAAAGCCTCATATTGGTTTTTTACCAACCACTCTTCTCTTCCTACTTTGTATTTTCTTGAAGAACTCTCCTGAAGGAGAGTTTCCTTTGCAGCTCTCCAGACACTGGTTCAGATTTTCAGAAGGCTGTGGTGCTTTAAAATCTGCTGATACTAAAGTGCCTAAGGCATAAAGCAAAGATAAGTTAATAACCTTAAATTAAGGCATTTAAATCACCTGGGCAAAGATGACAAGGACCTTTTGGGTTTGGCAAAACTGTAAAGTTGTAATAAATACTATGTCGTTTTAAAAAATGATGCTATTGCAATTGGGTTATACTTTCCCTTTTGTGTATGACTCATTTATCACACGGTATCCTGTGAAATTGATAGGCTCAGATAACCTCATTTTAGAAATAACAGGCAGAGATGAAAGCAGGGAGAAAGTAACTCATTTGTACAGTCTTACTCTTGTCTTAAATTAAGATGAGAATTTTTACTCACCATTTGTAATAAAGAACCAAGCTGGAGATGATACCACTGGAGCAGAGGCATAATATATTAGTACCAGAGACTTAGTTCAAGAATAGGAAAAGAAACTCAGAAAAACAGGAAACACAGTAATTACTATATTATTTTTTTCTCCTCAAGGGAGATTAATCTTAGCCTAAAATCTAACACGAAATCAGTCGTAGGGAAGACTGTTGATTCATGGAGTTGTTTTCAGAACTGACATGGTTTATTGAAGTACCTGATGGATGTTCTTTTTCTTTTTTTTTCTTTTTAAGGGCCAAAAAACAGAACAGATTTTCTCCTGGTGTTATTACACAGAGGTGGTAACTAGAAGCAAGATAGAAAAGTTGACAATAAATTCTTGTTGGCTCTTTTTATATTAAGGTTCAATGATAGGAGCACTGATGTTTCCTGGTATTGTCTCTCACTTCCTTTTAACATAAAAGTTTGATTGAGATATAATTCATATACCATGCAGTTCACCCTCTTAAAGTATATCGTGCTAGTATATTCACAGAATTGTGTAACCATTATCACAATCAATTTTTATATAATTTAGTTACCTCAAAAAGGAGGACCACAGCCACTAATGCTCACTCCCCATTTCCTTCCTACCGTTCCCCATCCCTGACCTAGGTAACCACCAATCTATTTTCTGTCTCTATAGATTTGCCAAATCTGGACATTTAATATAGATGAGATCATGCAATATAACTGAGATCTGGCCTCTCACATAATGTTTCAAGTTTCATTCATGTTGTACCACATATCAGTACTTCATTCTTTTTTAATGAATAATATTTCATTGTATATCACATTTGAATCCATTCTTCAATTGGTGGATCTTGTTACCAGCATTGGGGTCTTAGGTATTCCAGGACAGAAACTGAGAGGAAACCCAGAGACATTTCCAGACAGATTTTATTAAATTTCGGTTGGAGCACAAGGGCGGCAGCCCAAAGGAAAGGAAGGTCCTCCAAACTGATTCGGGGCCTGGCTCTGCTTGGCTGTTTTATAAGCTGGAACAAAGTAGGCTTGCATGAAAAGATGGGCTGTTTGAAAATGATAAGCTTATGGAATTTTTCATGTCGGGATAAGAAAACGAAGTGGTCAGAAAGGAGATAAAATTCTGCATTTTTGTTTTTAAAGCAAGGCGTCGAGGGGTGATGGCGTTCTTGCAGTCAACTTACCCTTCTGGCCACGTGGTCTTAACTTGGCTTCTTGGCCACCCAGTATTTTCCTACTGTCTCATTGTGTTGTGTCTAATTTTTGTTTATTATGAATAATGTTGCTATAAACATTTTTGTACTAGTTTCTATGTGGATATAGGTTTTTATTTCTCATATGCTAAGAGTGGAATTACTGGGTTATATGATAACATAGTTTTTAGTCATTTGAGCAACTGCCAGACTTTTCCAAGGCAGCTGTGGCATTTTACATTACCACCAGTGATGTGTGATGGTTCTGATTTTTCCGCATCCTCAGCAACACACATATTTCTCTTTTTGATTATAGCTATCCTAGTGGTTTTAAGTTTACATTGTACTTTGGATTTACCTTCCCCTGATGGGTAATGATATTGAGCATCTTTTCATGTGCTTATGAACTATTTAATATTTACTTTGCAGAAATGTTTATTCAGGCCCTTTGTTCATTTTTAAATTGAACTCACAATTCTAGTCAATTGGTCTATATGTCTATTCATATGTACACACCACATCATGATTATGATACATTTGTATGTAGTATGTTTTGAAATCTGTGAGTCCTCCAACTTTCTCCTTCTTTTTTCAAATTGTTTAAGTTAGTCAGGGTCCCTTGCGTTTCCATATAAGAATCTATTTGTCAATAGATTTTGACAAATTCCAGCTGACTTCTTTGTTTATAACAAAGTGAGTCAACATATAACATATAACAGGTGAAGACTGTGTTGATTCAGCAGGTTCGTTTGGGGAGTATTGCCACCTTAACCATATTGTTTTCTTTTTTTTTTTTTTTCTATTATTTTTTTAAGATTTTATTTATTTATTTTCAGAGAGAGGAGAAGGGAGAGAGAAGAGCAATGTATGGTTGCCTCTCACATGGCCCTCACTGGGGACCTGGCCTGCAACCCAGGCATATGCCCCGACTGGGAATTGAACCGGTACCCTCTGGTTCCCAGCCCGCGCTCAATCCACTGAGCTATACCAGCCGGGCAACCATATTGTTTTCTGATTCACGAACATGGATGCTTTTCCGTTTATTCAGATCTTTTAAAATTTCTTCCCACAATATTTTTTAGTTTTCAGAGTACAAGTTTTGCACTTCTTTTATTAAATTCACTCTTAAGTATTTTATTCTTTTGGATGTTATCGTAAATGGAACATTTCTTTATTTCATTTCCAAGTTGTTTATTGAAAGTGTATAGAAATGTAGTTGAATTTTATATAATTGATTTATTTTTGCTCTAAGGTAGCTTTTATGCTGGTAACAGAAAATGACTACAAGAAATACTGTTTATTCTAAATAGATTGTTCTGAAGCTCAAGCAGTGGCTTTGTTTTTTCCTGAGGACTGAAATATCTCATCAAAAAGAGGGTGTATAATGCAAAGGCTTTAAAAAATATCACATCTAGCCCTGGACCATGTAGCTCAGTTGGTTAGGTGTTGTGCTGCAAACTGAAAGATTGTGAGTTCAATTCCTGGTGAGGGCACATGCCTGGGTTGCAGGTTTGGTCCCCAGGTTGAGGGACGTGCAGGAGACAGCTGATCGATGTTTCTCTCTCACAGCAACGTTTCTCTCCTTCTCTTTCTCCCTTCCTTCCCCTCTCTTTAGAATCAATAAAATAAAATAAAAAAAATTAAATATATCTATCTTGTAGATGGCTTTTGGTATCCAAGTACTCCTGGAATAGATGAATAGGAGTCTATTCTATATGTACTTAATTTTCTCCAGCAACAGCTAATAATTAGCTAACTACTGCACCTCAGTTCTCTTCCTTCAGGTCTTGCTACAGAAGTCAATTCCCAGAAGGCCTTTCCTACTCATCTAGGTATGATTGTCCAACTGCATTTACTTGGTAATCCATCTCCTATTTTATGACCTTAATCACACATTATAATCTGTTACCATCTCATTTGTTTGCTGTCTATCTCTGCCCTACAGTGTACATCTATGAGAACAGGGACTTTCCCTGTATTTGTTTACTGTAGAATCCCCGATGACTAATATACACTTATTTTTGGTGCACAAGTGAATAAATGAATTTCCCAACTACAAAAGCATAACATAGATGACTACTAAACACGCGAAGCAATAAACAAATGGCACCGGCATCACGAGTGTGTGTGCTTTTGATGCACACCCACAAGAACTGTAGAGATATGAATATGGAGAGTCAGAAAGACTTAGCTAAATATCTCAACTCCTTACAAGAGCCTCAAAGCTTGGGCTCAAAGTTGGTTTTCTATGAAAAATGACTAGTTAGTCCATGCCATCAAACTTCGGAGTTGTTCTTCAGTAGTTGAATTCCGGGAGGTTAGATCTACAAATGTCTACAGTATACTTTGTGGCCATCTCAGGAATGTTCATAAGAGGATTTTTAAGAATCTGAGTGTATTTAGATCCTAGTAATTCTAGTTGTCACAATATCAGTCATTTGATTATTTGTTCAATTAATTAATTAGACATTTTGAAATCTTTTATTCTATTTGCAGTTTCTATATCCAGGTCTGTGTAACTTCAGAATACTCTTAAGTCAATTAACATACTTGGTAAAGACAGAATATCCTAGGAATTCAAAATATGCCCTACATGTTTCACTAAGATAAATATAACATTTTTAGAAATTCCAGGAAATTTGAAGAAAAGGGAATACAGTTTTAGTTATGAATCACCAGCACACTTCACTGTTGATTTGCAGAAACAGAGGACTGGCTGCAGAGGGCAGGGCCACTGAAACTGATGGACCTTCATGGAACTTTGCAGGCAAGCGGTGATAGCTCTTGCTCACACAAATCCCATGTCAGTTAGGGTTGCTGGCTTCGTTTTCCTTCCAAGAAGAACAGAGCCCAGGAAGGATAAAAATCACTCATCAGTGATAAATATTTGAAAAATCTGAGCTCTTGTGTTTTAGAAAATTTAGAAAACCAAGTGGATTCAAGAAAGTTGTTCCTGCCCTGGCTAGTGTAGCTCAGAGGGTCTCTGGTCTGATTCCCAGTCAGGGCACATGCCTGGGTTGTGGGCCAGGTCCCCAGTCGGGGGGTGTGTGAGAGGCAACCGCACATTGATGTTTTCTCCCTCTATCCCACCCCCCTTCCCTTCTCTCTAAAATATTATAAATAAATAAAATATTTTTTTTAAAAGAAAGTTTTTCCTAATACTACTTTATCCAGATTGAGAGAACATGATTTTTCTCTAAAAGTGAGTCAGGACAAGATAGATTTAGGAGCTTCATTACTTTGTCTCTGAAGGAATTCTCAGTTCTAAAGATTTCACATGGTTCCTGGCACATGAATGTTTGCTGATCATTGAAGAGAAAGGACATTATCTTGAAAGTAAATTGGGTGCTTTAAGCTTTGAGCTCAGGGCATCCTACGTGTTGAGGATGACTTCCAGTGGAAATGGACACTGTGTTGGAGGCCTTGCTTGGTCAGGGAATCAGGAGGAAGGGCTGTTCTGGCCAATGTTTTTTCTCTTGTCTAAGACTAATCAGTGTTATAGCTGTATTGCCTACCTTGACCTATTAAATAGAGTCATGCAGTTTCTTCCATATCTTACAGTGATGCCCTCTTTTCCGATGTGATTTGCCTGAGTTTCATCTGCTCTATTGATGTTGGACATGAAGGAGGACTTTGATACCAAGATATTGACCTGACATTTTAAAATGTCAAGAGTTTCCAACGAAGAAATAACATGGACCTTCCAAGATAAGCATCACTAAATTAGAGGCAAATATTGAAGAGGCAAGCTGATTTCTTCTTGATAACAACCCTGGTTGTTATGGAGATGGGAAGGGAGGGAAACAGAAAGAGGATTGTGAAATGTTGCCGTGCAAGAAGGGGTTACTCAGGCAAGCCTCGCTGTTCACTATTAGGTGAGCTTAGTGGTTCACAGTATATCCCTTCCAGACAGGAAGGATTCATTTTCAACTGAGCTTCCATGGTGTTTTGGAAATCAAAGTATTGATAATTTCCTAAAATCCTGCAAACCTGATAGTTTTGTTTTGTTTGGTAATCTTACCCCACAACTACAAGATCCTGGCTATTGAAAAAGATCACAGAACTGACACCAATGTGCATGGCCCTTTTCCAAGTCATTTTTATTCTAATATGAACATGAGTACATTGAGAATTCAGATACAAATAACTGATCATCAATAAGCTATCTCCTCTGGTTCCCTGGGGAATCCCTGTCACCCATTTCGATACACAGTATAGGACTTCCTGCACTTTCTTTGATAGCCAGAACTTACAAATGCTTCAAAAGATGCCAAGAGCTACCTGGGCAGTCTTTCCTATAGAACCAGTGAAGAGAGAACTGATACTAAATCAACCTTAAGCAAAATATACCCAGTCACTGCTCCCAGAGCTATAGCTGAAGAGGCCTGGCCTTGACCTTTAAATGGATGGCCTGGGGCAGGATAACAATTCCCTGGCTGCAGCACCTGTTTCTTGAGAAGGTGCATGTGCAAGCTTCTTTAGAAAAGGTTTCTACAGAAACCATATAACTTTAATTCTTTAATCTTAGACGGGCTAAGCACTAAGCGTGCCTGTTATTGCTTGAAGTTCTTATTTGAAGTCAGGACCTGCTGAAGAAGAATGTTTGCATGAAACACACCCACATAGCCAGAAATCATTTTTATGCTTCCTTCACCTAATGTCAGCTGCATGCTCGGCTGGGGAGAACTAAGTGATCTGGGTTCACTTGTAGGGTGGAAGATAGGGTGATTAACTTCACTTGGTTGAATTGCTTTTCTTCCATATTATTGTGATAGTTTCTAATGAACGATAATGCCGTTCAGATTGAGGAGTTGTGTCTTACCACTTGGATCCTATATACATTAGACTATGTAGAAAATGTGAGTACCATAGAATATCTTTATGCACATTTTTAAATATACTGAGAAATATTTGAGCAAGAAAATCACAGAAAACTTGGCCAAAATGTTTTTATACTTACCTATTTTCATTCATGGCAAAAGGCTCAGAAACATGGCCTGTTATTCTGCCCGTGCTCTCCAGTGTAGTCGGGGTAGGTCTTGGCAGTCCTGTTTTCACCATGTGATTCTGCTTCCCTGGTCACGACTGACTGGCCTTGAGGTGGACACTGGACCAGACCTGAGCCAATCATAATCATATGCAGGTTAATTGGACTGCAAAAGTGCTGACGTTTTAAACTAGACGATCCACCCAAAGGACAGCTAAGAGGTAGTCCTGCTTCTTAAGATGCTAGTTTCTGCTCAGCCAACAGGAGGAAGGCCGGTATGCAGGGAGGGGGGTTCGCGCACATACAAGAGAAAGGTAAGAGAGGGGAAAAAGGGTAGGAAGGAATTTTGATGTTTTTTTTTTTTAGTTCCTGGTTCTTTGTCTGGGAGGCTTGGCTATAGTTCTTGATCCAAGCTTTTATGAGACAGATTTATATTCTCCAAGTAAATCCTATCTCTGAAGTTAGAGTGGTTCTCTCTTGCTTCCAACTGAAAGGCCCCTCATAAAGAACCCAGATTTGCTAGAATCAGCTTTTACCACATTTCTTTCCAAATGGTCCAGTTTTTGGGTTGCGGGCCTTCTCATATTTGACCTCTGTGGTGCTGTAGTAGCTGTCTCTCTTGTGGTACCACAAGGATGCTGACCTCCCACACTGGCCATCTGAGTGGTCAGTGTGTGACTTTATCACATGCTTCACGCTGGATGTGGCTGGTTGATCTGCACAGAAACGCTGCTCCATAATTCTGTGGGGGTTCAGGTGGAATTGTCAGGCTGTCTCCAGAACTGACACTGGGCAGACTGGAGAAGACTCAGAATTTTCTCTGGGCCCGAGGGGACTCCAGGCTTGGGGGACTTGTGGGTTTAGAATCATAGAATGGAAAAGGCCCCAGTGCAGAGTCCAGCACAGCCTCCTTTGTCCAGACGAGGATTGTGAAGCCAGGCAGGCTGACTGGTTTGCCCTGAGGTGCAGCAAGGACATTTGACTCCAGAAAACGGTGTTCTTTCCCCAAACCTCTTCTGCTTCTAGAGCTTTCCCGATGAAAGGAGGGTTTAGATTTCTATGCAGGGGAGGAAAAAATTCTCTACCCTTTTAAGGTCTCTGGCTGTGCCTAGGAATTAAACTGCTATAGGACAGATTAACAGAAGAAGAGCAAACAAATTTTTATTTAATTTTTCATGTCTGTGAGGGACCTTTGCAAAATAATGAAGACCCCCAAAAAATGACCAGAACAGAAATCTTTCATACCTTTTAGACCAAGAAACAATAAATTTGTGCAGAAATGACAACACGAAGGGGTCTGGGTTAGAGCTAGGGCAGTAATTGTAGGGAAGTGGCTAGGAGATTTGTGGGAGAGAGAAGTTAGTAGAAGATAAGGGGTATCTTAATATATTTGTACAGATGCATTTCAGTGGCGATTCCCAGCCTCTGGTGATAATGATGTTCTCTTCCTTGTACAGGGAGGGCATCTCTGTCACGGGAGATTTTATGGCCTATTTTTAGGAAGAAGATAGGAGGTCAGAGAACTCTTCCTGCATCTGCTTTTCCTCCAGTGTGTTAAGCTCAACGTAAGAAGGCCAGAGTGGCATATTGCGCAATGGTGTTTCCTGAACTCCTTCACTGGGGTTCTCCCTTCTGTGCTATATTCAGAATATTCATAATAAAAAACTGATACCACATATATGACTAGGAATTTATGGACATTTATTTTATTTTTACAAATTGAAGAAAAATATGAGTCCACAAGTAATGTGAATGAGTAATTGTCTTTTCCCATATATGGTGTTCCTCTGAGTTTAAGCTAAGTTATCTTAGGCTGTGTACGTTCTGATATCAAATTAACTATGATAACATATCAAGGTCACCTGAACTTATTTAATATGGGTACAAACGTGATATAAAAGATAAATCTAAGCCCTGGCTGGTCTGGCTCAGTTGGTTGGGAGTCATCCTGCAAAGCAAAAGGTCACTGGTTCAGTTCCTGGTCAGGGCACATGCCTGGGTTGCGGGCCAAGTCCCCGGTTGGGGGTGTGTGAGAGACAACCAATCTATGTCTCTCTCACACATCGTCGTGTCTCTCCCTCTCTTTTTCCCTCCCTTTTCCTCTCTCTAAAAATTAATAAATGAAATCTTTAAAAAAAGGATAAATCTAAGTTTTGACTTTGCACCACATGCCCCCTAAATTACATTCATTACATAGGTGATTCCCAAACCTGCTTCCTGCTTCATTCGGGTCACGCTCACGGCCCATGATGTCTGTCCTCTTGCCAAGTCCGCTGTAGAGGTATTTTTCCTCTGGGGAAACTCCCCTCATCTCATTTTCTGCCTCTAGAATTTCTTTTCTGTTTTGTAATGGACTGTCTTAAAATCTTATGAATGTATGTATGTATTTTTTGCCACCTTTATTCCTATTTATCTCTTTTTTAAAAACAGCACTTGGATTTTCCTTGAAGGAACTTACCACTTCAGTGAATGGAGGTGGGGAAGGGCTGACTCCACCCTCCAAGGATGGACACTACATTGCCCTGGCCATAGTCTATACATCTGTAATGGGTGATCCAAGTCCAGTAAGATTCAGCCACCACGCTCTTGATGGAACTACTGGGGAAAAAGCCCTCTCTTCTCAGAGGAGCCTAAGCCAATGGGATGTAAGTTTCCAGCTGTTGACAATCATCTTTGCCACAGTGTGAAGAGAAACGCCTTGAGAAAGAAGACAAGTAGGGGAAGGTAGAGCTGAGATGACATCATTTATTCCTTGGCACCAGCTGAGCCTGAAGCCACATGCACCTCTTTACTTTGCTGTTAAATGAACCAATACGTTCTTTTTATGCTTAAGCTAGTTTGAATTGGATTTCAGTCACTAGCAACATAAGGCATACTGACAAGTGCATGGTCATATTGCTATTGTTCTTAAAAGGTATTCATGCCTTTCTATTACATGCGGAATAAATCCAACCTCCTCTGCTCAACTTCAAGACCTTTTATGATCTTGCCCATTTTAGCCTTTGCTTCCACTTTTTTGCCATACAGCTGACACTTCCGTTTTGCTTTGTTTGGAATGTCTCGCCTCACTTTGCAGCTTTACACCTCATTGCCTTTGTGTCGGTGTCTATGCCACCCCTGGGCTCACACCATCTGAAATGATCGTGTATGTTGAGATCCTATTTATTCCTTAAGACCACACTCAAACGTTACCTTCATTAGTAGTCTTTCCTAGTCTCTTAGTCAGAATTAACTTTTGCTGTCTTTATATGTTCTTTATTCTTTCTTTGTACTCGTATATCACAATCTATCTTCTCCCTCTAGTCAAGAGGTCATCTTTATATCCCTGCCCCTCCTCCCAAGCCTGTAACAGGCATCAGCGGATCATGCTCCATCAGGGTTTTTCTGAGACAGGTGTAAATGTACTCCTTCCCTCCACTAGATGGAGCTTATTTTGGTTCCCCAGGATCACCGAGCAGGGCTGAGGCACACAGGGGACGCTGAGTAAAGTTCTGCGTAACAGAGTGGCCCTGCTCTCATTTTGAAATGCTTTCACACTGTTCACAGTGATTTTCATGTAGATTTTGGTGGTACTGAACCCTTTTCAACTACCAGTGTCCGTGAAGGGCTGTGATAACTGTTATAATAGAGTGGAATTATAATTCTCTGGAATTGGAACGCTTAAGTATTTCTTGTAATTTCTATTTGGTTGATGATTACTTTTTGAACTTGCATATTTGAATAAAGTATAAGGTAGGAGAGAGAAAATGACAAGAAACAGTGGGATTGCTACTTTATGAAACACGGTTTAGTGGGAGCTCCCTTTCTTTTTTTGTTGTCTTTTCCATTGTCATCATTGTTACCATCATCATCATCATCATCGCCTCAATGCCTGCTCAGGTACCTGGCACAGCTGTATGATTCCTGGAAAAACAAGCTTACATTTAAAAGTGAGATTTTCTGCATTAGTATGTATAGCACACACGGGCATTAATTATATCTTTGTACTTGTCTATACACGTCAAACTTTTGGGTCTGAGTTTCTCTGATGAGGCTGAAACCAGCAGACTTTATACATGTGGGTTATTCTCAGGTTGGTGGCTGCAGCTGCTGTTTACAAGTCCTGTGATATTTGGGATTCTGCTGTTTTTAGAGTCAATGAACATTGCTAAGCAGCTACTCTGCGTCAGGCTCTATAGTAACTTTTTTCATGTCAATTAATTTCTCTGTCCTTTTATTTTTTTTTATTTTTATTTTTTAAAGATTTTATTTTTGTATTTATTTTAGAGAGAGGGGAAGGGAGGGAGACAGAGAGAGAGAGAAACAGCAATGTATGGTTACCTCTCACATGGCCCTCACCAGGGACCCGGCCTGCAACCCAGGCATGTGCCCTGACGGGGAATCGAACCGGGACCCTCTGGTTCCCAGCCCGTGCTCAATCCACTGAGCTACACCAGCCAGGGCAATTTCTCTGTCCTTTTAAATCTTCCAAACAACTCTAGAGTGTATTACTTATTTATTGCTATACAACTAATTACTCCAAACTGCGTGGTTTAGAACCATAGCACCGACTCCCTCATGGCATCCATGGGTCAGGAATCCGGGCATGACTTGCCCAGGTCGTCTGGCTCTGGGTCTCTCAGAATCCTCATCTTGAAAACATACATTTTCCAACTCACTTATGTGGTTGCTGGCAGAATTTGATTCCTTACACGCTGTTGGGCAGAGACTTCCCCAGGCTCCTTGCCCCATAGACCTCCCCACAGAGCAGCTCATGATGTAGCATGTGCTTTATCAAGCTGAGCAGG
Organism: Micronycteris hirsuta; assembly: GCA_004026765.1. Lineage (NCBI taxonomy): Eukaryota > Metazoa > Chordata > Mammalia > Chiroptera > Phyllostomidae > Micronycteris > Micronycteris hirsuta. The sequence goes on along the minus strand of PVJI01011871.1, from coordinate 18,981 downwards.
TGAGAAAGAAAGAGCTAGAGAATGTTAGTTGTTTCCAAAATGAGGAATTGTCTTCTCTGGTTTCCAGAGCCATGGGTTGGAGAGAGCAGAGCCTGGAAAAGGTCAGGGATCTGGCAGTGGTTTGTGGCCAGGGAATTTCCCCAGGGAAAACTCTCAGTAGTTACAGGGCCAGTTGTTTTGTAACACAGGTGCCTGGTGATGATGGAAGGGAAAGGTGCCAGGTGGGTGGTGGCTGGGACCAGTATGGCTTTGGCCACCAAACACATCTGCCGATCAAAGCTGCTGTTTAGCCACAAACTTTGAACGTGGCTGGAAATAGTGGGAATAATGGTGGGTGCATCTCTGCAGAGTAGGAACCCATTTGAACTCTGAAGCATAATCAAAAGAAGCCTGAGTTTGATTATCTGAGTATAAAACTTCTCAGATGGCTATACATCTGTTGTGAGAGAAGAGAAGTGCGCTGAGATGCTGCAGATGGATTCTCCAGTCCTTGGTATGTCCCTGTCCCTGCTCTTTTCTCCAAGTCAGATCAACAAGTGCATTATGGACCCAAACTCAGAGCCCAGCTCCCAGAAGGGAAAATTCTAACCAAAGCAGCAGGCAGTGAGATTTAATCCATACTAGTGAATGATTAGAAAAAAAAAAATCTAACATTCAGTAGAAGTGAAAATGAGTCAGTTTGCACCTCCAAAGGGGATCTTAACTGTGACAGAGCTCAGCATGGCCACAGAGGCTGGAGGAAGTTTGCAGAGCTGAGAAGAACTGGGCCAGGCAAGGCTCCACTCACCGAACAGACAGTACCCTGGAGGTCCTTCTGCAGAAATGTGGTCATCTTAGGGGATAGAGCAGGCCAGCCTTAGCATATAACAGATCACAGTCCAGTAGGATCAGTGAAAGCAGGAGGCTTTGACATAGTCATTTTTATGCCATAAAGTTCCATCAATGGCTTTGATGTACTTGATAATTATTGACTTCACATGGTTAATTTTTCTTTGAGAAACAAAATCTTCTGAGCTATTAATGAGGATTGGTGGAAGCTAAAGCATACAATTATTACACAGACTGCATTTTTCATCAAAATAAAAAGGCATTTTTTTCCCTCGTGAAGAAGTTCAAATAATAGAAAGTCAAGTTCCCCAAAACACAAGAGAAAAAATAAATGCAGAGTATATCCTCCCAGACTTTTAATGTACACACAAACCTATGCTTCAGCTTGAGTGTGACTGTAACGCGATACTGGCCTGTAACCACTTCCGTTTCACTCCTTTATAGGTCATAGGTCTACATGGTTGTCCACACACTTTGATATTTTGATGCACCTTAGACCTTATCAAGGCCTTCATCGCAGTTCATTGTATAGATGTGGCTTAACTAACCAGTCCCCTGTTGAAGGACTTGCAGGCTGCTTCCAAGTTTTGGTTATTACAAAGAATGCTGTTAACTTTTTGCCCATAAGTCTTGCCTGTAAATTAAATAATCTCTGAAGGATAAATTCTTGGATGTGGACTTGTTGAATTAGAGAATAGATGCCTTCTTCATTTGATAAAATTGACAAAATGCCATGGATTAATATACCAACTTGCTTTGCTTTCAACAATATGATAAACTGCTCTTTCTCCCAAATTATCACCAACTCCTGGCATTACCAATCTTTGCTAATCTGATGGCAAAAAAAGTAAGTTATTTTAATTCTCATTTCTTAACTCTAAAGTGATTTGGGGTCTGCTGTCATATTGGCCACATGTATTTTTTTGTGGGAATTCAGTATTTTCTGATGAGGTATTTATCTTTTTCTTATTGAATTATTAGGGTTTTTTTTTTAAATATAGCAGGAATGTTACCACTTCATCACATATGCAACTAAATTCTTTTGGTAACAGCAGAAAATATCAAATAGGTTTACTTTAAAAAACTGTGTGATTCTCCCAACAACCCTCCTCCCCAGAAAACCCCCCACAGAACGTTTGGTTATTGACACTGTCTTAGCTTCCTAGGGATGCCATAGCAAAGTGTCATAAACCAGGTGGTTTACAACACTAAAAACTTGTCTCAGAGTTCTGGAGGTTAAATGTCTGAAAACAAGTGTTGGCTGGGCTTTGTTCCCTTGGAAGCTTCTGGTGAAGACCCTTTGTTTCCTGTTCCAGCCTCTGGTAGCCCCACGTATTCCTTGACCGGAGACACATCATTATATTTCGGCCGCTATCACATGGCATTCTCCTTCATCTTCTGTTACGTATACCAGTCGCATTGGATTAGGACTTCATCTTAATTACAGGCAGACCCCAGAGATATGGCGGGTCCTTTCCAGACCACTGCTATACATCGAGTATCTCAGTAAAGCGAGTCTAATCTTTTTGCTGGTGGAGGGTCTTGCCTTCAATTTGTAAAAAATGCAAGATGTGTGAAGCACAATAAAATGAGGCATATCTGTATGTCCCTAGAACCTATTTCCAAATAAAATTACATTCACAGATACCATGGGTTAGAATTTCAATGTATCTTTTGGGGGACACAATTCAACCCATAAGAGCCCCCATTATAAAGTATCTGTTATCACCAGCAAGCTATAGTTTTTAACGACTGGGACTAGGTCAGTCTGTTCCATGGCCCGGAGTGCAGTACTTTGGCCAGTGTCTGATAGGGAGTGGACCCTCGATAAAGGTTTCTTGAAAGAAAGGATTTGAGTTTCAAAAGAATATGGCCTTTTAGAAATTAAAAGGGATATACTAGAGAACACAAGATATCAGATTCTTTCTTTTATTTAGATTTACATTGAACAATTTCTAATTAATATACAAATGCAAGTGGGCAGAACTGGACTTTCCAGAAGAGGAAATGTCTTGGCTTTCTGCGTGGGCGCTATAGCCAAGGTGTGGGCTTTCGGTTCCCCAGTGCCTGCATAGAAACGTGCTGGTCTCCTCCCAGACTAGAATCACATTATTGGCTAGAATTGTTAGGTTGGATTAAGTAGAAAATAAGACAGTAGAACCTTTAACAATGCACATTTATTTTATTTCTTATTCACATTGTAGAGTACAATTGACACTTTATTTCATAGCCAAATAGAGCCTTGCTTACCAAATAAAGGTCAGAATTTGCTCCAAAACTTACTTTCTAAATTTTTTTTTTACTCATTTCAAAAAATAATTTACAATTACATAGGACTAACAGCCTCCAAATTATGCTGCAGAATTCCTATACCTAACATTTTCAAAAAAATAATTCATCTCCTGTAAAAGCTATATTTTTGATAAGGTTAATTTTTTAAATTCAAGAGCTTTCTTTAGGAGTTGATATATTTCCTCTCTAAACGTTTCCATTTGCTCTACTTTCACGAGAGTATCACCAGAGCCAGACTGGTGCAGTCATATGGGATAAGGTCTAAAATATCTGCTTGGCTTCACTTTTCCTGGCTGGTGTTTTAGGTCTTGATGCACAGCCACAGAGATGAGGTATTTCAGTTTGAGCAGAAGCACATTTTGATCTGGGAACGTTATCTGCACTCATACAGGCCTGGTCTAAATGTAAAACTGAGCACCCCAACCATATCTACATACACAGAGCTCGCTTCATGGGCTTCTGACCTGTGCAGTGACCCATGCTCGGAAGGGCTCTGTGCTTGGCTAAAGTTCTCCTTTGCCAGCTTGAATTTCTTAATAATTTCTGAGTGACAGGCCTGGCATTTACGTTTTTCGCTGGGCTCTGAACATTATGCAGCCAGGTCTAGGCGTACACAAAAGCTGCTTTGACCTCGGTCGTCTGACTCGTGGTTTCTGTTGTTTTTGGCATTGAAGATAGAGTTGTGGATAGTTTCCCCACATCTCCTCTTAATAGCGAGATGACCCTAGTTCTAGACCGTTTTCAAAGATGTAAAAGGTGTGGGCCATTGATTCACTGGGAACAATGAAGGAAGCACACAAAGGTGATTTTTGTTTATTTGCAAGTCTATAGGGTCAAAATTATGCCTTCACTGGAATATGGAGTTCATTTGAAGAGCAAAATGCATGCACAAGCACCAATAAGCTAAGTATAAATACACTGCTCTGTAATTCTATCATTAAGGTGATTAGTTCAGCAATTGAAATAAAAAGTAGAATCTGTGCAAGCTTGGCTATTTTTTATAAGAACAATAGAGTCACCCTCTTCTGAATTGGAAATCATCATTTCCCCTCTTCTTCAAAAGAATGGTAGGGAATTGTTGCTCTAAAAATGCCACAAAATATCTATCCTTCATTACCACAGAGGAATATACATTTCATTACTGGTCATGGTCCTCTGTAAAGGGGGACAGAACATGATTTTTAAAAGAGGAGTTGGCAAGAAAGAGTTCTTTCCAGCTACCCTATAAGCCAGGAGAAAGGCTCTGTGGGCGAGGACGCAGCGCCGCCTACACCTCCAAAAGCCACGCAGGGCTTTCGAATGCTGTGTATTAGAATCACCCTGAGTACTTAGAAAAGCACTGATGTGTAGGCCTCATCCCCAAGAAATTATAACCCGAGGATGGTGCTCAGGCAGGGTATTTTTAAAAGTATCCTGGTGATTCTTATTTGCAGCCAGGGTTAAGAACCACTGAGCTTTTGCATATACAAAAGGAAGGTTTGGGCTACACCAAACCAGGTATCTACTTAGCAGAAATTTCAAATTTAATATATATTATATTAAAAAACATAGACACTGCTAACAGAGTTATTCCTTCGTAAAGTATTAACTATAGGCAATTTAAAAATATCTTATAAATAACTTAATGATCTTTCTCAAAGGTTAAACAACACTTCCAATAAATATCAAAATATATAATAGATGAAAATAGTTTTTTAAAAACACATCTCAATTTCAATTATTTTTAGAAAATCTGAAGAACGTGTCAACATTTAAAAGTTGTTTAAACTGAGAGACGGACAGGGCAAGTAGTGCCCTTCCTAACTCGAGTACTTTTTAGCTGGCAAGTATCTTCTTCTACTAAAACAGAAAGAAAAAGCCTCTTAGACAAAACTTTAACATGAATACACTTGGAAACTAATCCATAATTCTTTCTCAACAATTTTTGAATCTAAGGTAAAGGGGTTCTCAAAGATTTCACAACTCTGAGTAAAGCTGTGGCAAGAGGAAAAAGGGAGGCAGGAAGAAAGGGAGGGAGAAAAATATAAAGGCAAAAATAATGAGTCCCTTTAGTTACTTCCTGTTTCTGTGTGGAAAAAGCTGTAATAGTTGTGCCTAATAATTCACTCTGTGGACAGAGTGGGGACAAATGGTCTCATCTCTATTTTTCCTACTCATAATCTTGGAACCAGACCAGGAGAGAAGGGCCGAGGTACAAAGGTTCAGATTTTCCATTTTGTGTTTGTTTATCGCAGTTGTACACTGTAAAAAAAACTAATTGCAAAAGGCACTGAAAAGACTAACTCGCTTCCCTTGCTTTTAGCACATCACTGACATCTGTAGACATGGAGGGGATGTTTGAAAATATTGTTTAAGTTATGAGACAAAGATTACAATGATTACATCTTTTTCTGTAAAGAGCTTGAGGAACGCAAGGATAACCAAAATTGAGAGTAAACCCAGATGAAAACAGATGTCACCAATTATTCTAAAGAATTTCCAGAAGCACTCAATAATAAGAGTCAAAACGTCAGGCACAGTGAGAAAGTGATTAGCCTGTTCAAACTTAGAATATTCTCCAAACCCACTGAGACAAATGAGAAAGAACCAAACTTACAAATAGGCCTAGAATTGAACATTACTTAAACAATCAGATGTGCCAATATTTTCCTCCAGTAAAGAGTCCAACTAGGAAAAGAGCTATATTTCTGAAGTGCCAGCTTTCATAATGTCCTGTTATAATTTAAGTCCAAAATCGATGATTGATGTGCTGATTTAAAGCTTTGGAACAATAACTTATTTTTAATTCTAGCCCATAGTATTAGGCTGAATGCTTCTCTCCTTGCTTGATGCCAAGAACAAGATGTAGGAACCAGTTAAACTGCACAGTCCACCCTTTGTCTCTGCACACTTCAATCTGATCCAGAAAATACTTTTTAGCATCCTCCTCATTTTTGCCCACTGTTAGCGCATCCCGAATATATTCAATATCTTCTTTGCTTGTTAACTGGGGCATTCCTGTCATCAGCATCATGGAGAACAGGATGATCAGTAGGTTTGTGTGATGACGAAGGGCTAGATAAGCCTTAGCACACACGTCCTGGATAAGAAAGGAAAAAATGCTGTTACTGTTGTTATAGTAACTAAATAGGCTGCAGACTACTGGGCTATCCTGGAATTTACATGGCATTACTCTGTCTGTGAGAAGAAACCATCACAAACAAGGTAGGTCCCCTGCCTCAGATGAAAAGCTTGATGTGATGTTTCTGTCATCTCTTAAGCACTGGAGTGCCGTTGCATATATCCAGGTGTGCTCAAGGAAAACCAATCATACAGTTAAGGTTCATCTCATTTCTTAGCCTACATTTTTACTTCAGTTCTTCCCTAGGAAATTGAGGATGGAAATTTCTGTAGTCTCTGAAGAGTAATGAATCAGTTTTTGAACATAATACTGGAATCAATAAACTTTATGTACACATAAACAATCTTTGCCAAGAGCTAATGGAATCCACAGAATGATGAAAACATAGTGTTTGAGATTTAGTGTTCATCTTTATTTAGTTGTTTTATTCTACGAAAACAGATGAATTAGCTTATTTTTTAAAAGAATAGTCTTTTAAAAAGATTTTATTTATTTACTTTTTTAGAGGGGAATGGAGGGAGAAAGGGAAGGACACGTAAGTGTGTGAGAGATACATGGTTGCCTCTCCCATGCACCCAACTGGGGACCTGGCCCATAACCAGGCATGTGCTCTGACCAGGAATCGAACTGGAGATCTTTTGGTTCATAGGCCAGTGCTCAACCCCCTGAGTCATGCCAGCCGGGGCATGGATTAGCCTTTCATTGTCTGACTGTCAGAATTGTTGAGTGAACTTTGGAATTTTAATACACATTCTGAATAAGTGAAAGAGGGGGCTTTAAAAAATGCTATGGCTGGCGATGACATAGGTGATACAGGTGAGTTAGATGATACACGTGAGCTAAATCCACTTAGTAAGCAACAGGAATGATTATGCCAATTAAGTTGTTCCAAAGCATAGGAAAAGATGCAAGATTTCCAACTTTATAGCATTAGAATAACCCAACAGTAATATCATAACTTGTAAAGATAGAATGTTAAAAAAAACTAAATTTAACAATAATAAACATAAGTATTTCAAGTAAAATGTTAAAAGAATAATACACCAAATCTAAGTAAGGTTTTTTCCAAAATTGCAAGAGTAGTTCATCAGAAATTACTGTATTAAAATCCACTATTAATTTTATGAACAATATGTAACTAAAATTAATGATGTGAAGAATTACCTGAAATTAATAGTTGTTACAATCATTTTGAATAAGGAGTATAGGAAAAAGAAACGAAATATAAAATCAGAAAGTGAAGGTAAAATTGTTAGTATTTACAAATAGCTTAATTGTCTTCTTGGAACACCAAAGGGGGAGAAAAACTAAAATACTATTGTAACTCATTTTTATTAAACTAGCTTTTAATGATATTAATAAATATAATGCTATGAATAGGAACTGCCAGTTAGAAAGTATAGTGAAAAGACAGATGCTATGAATAATGGCAACAAAAAAACCATGTTTCCCGGATAAACTCACATACAAAGCATGCAGAACCATATTTAAAAACTAAAAATGTACTGAGGCACAAACATGAAAACCTGAACATGTGGAGCAGCATAGCTTGTTCCTCAGGGATGATTGAATGCTGATTGTAAAGATGCAAATTATTCTCAGATTAATATGTAAATATAATAATATTGCAATAAAAGATAGGGTTTTAATTTCATCTGGAATAATTAGGGCCTGAGAAAACATTTTGAAAAAGTACAGTAATGAAAAAACAGTACTTTTGATAATAAACATATTTTAAAATTGTAATATTTTAAACTTATGAAGCAATACCTATTCTTTTCCAAAAAAAGATAAGAAAATTTGTGGAACAAAATGGAAAGTTCAGAGACATATCTAAGTATATAATCAATAGAAAGGTGACTTCTCAGAGTAATAGGGAAAAATCTATTATTTGAAAAATGGGGATGGTACAACTGGCTCATCATTTGGGGGACAAGTTAACCCCATGTGATATAACAAATTAAATTCCAGGGAGAGACCTCGGATGCTGCGGGAGTAAGTGGAAGCTACATTAACCTTCTCCCAGGACCAACCTGGAATTACAACTAAATTGTAGAGAAATCATCCTGAATATCCAACTGAACACTAGCTGGAGAGAAGCCTTATAACCACAGACAGACAGAAAAAAACCACTTCACCACAACATGACTGGTAGGGAGTGCAGAGGTGAGATGTGGCTGGCTGGGTTACCGTGGGTGGAAGCTGAAGTGTCAGAGGGATATTTCAGTGGCCAGGGGGTTGTCCCTGAGAAGTGTGGGGTCAAAACACCAAGCTGGTCTCCCCAGCCAACAGCACCAAGCCAGGAAAGGAACCCAGATAACATCCAGCTGTGAAAAGCAGCAGGCTTTCTGTCTGCCAGGGAGAGATGGTTGGAGATGCAGAGAGCCTCTTAAAGGGCCAATGCACAAAATTTTGTTTGCAGCTACTCCAGCAGAGGGAGGGCAGAGTGGACTAGAGACCTGTGAGAGAGTCTGAGACTGATGGCTCTGGGGAGACAACTGAAGAAACAGCCTCCGGGATTCCTTCATACTTGCCATTCCCCATAGTGCAGAGGCTGTCTTTCTTAGGCAGACGAGGGTGTCAGCCTGAGGGGAAGCAATAGTGCTGCCCTACCCTGTGTAGCTTTAGCCAGGCTGCTGATTACAGCTTTAGGCTATGTCATTGATTAAGTTTAACAACCAAGGTGGATCTCTAGGAGCTCTGAGACTTTAGCTGACCCTCCAGTCCGCTGGCGGTAAAAACTGGTTTTAGTGTGCAGTCTGGTTGTTTCTGCACGCAAAAAGGCCCAGCAGAGGGAGCCACATGCTATGCATCACTGATAGCTCCAAATAGGTGGCCCAGGTCTAGTCCCAAGCTGCATCTGACAAAGGTCTGCACCAGAGTCTTTGCAGATCTACATAATAAATAGAAATAAAGAAGCAGCCAAAGTGGGAAACAGAGAAACAGGTGCAAAGTGAAAGAACAAGAGAATTAACCCACAGAAGAACTAGATGAAATGGAGGCAAGAAATTCATCAGATAAAGAGTTTAGAATAATGATTATAGCATATTCAACATCATGAAAAAAGATGTGGAACCATAAAAAAAGAACCTGTCAGAAATAAATAATGTAATCTCTGGAATAAATAATACATTGGAAGGAATAAACAGTAGGTTAGATGAAGCAAAGGACCAAATCAGTGATTTGAAAGAGAAGGTAGGGAAAAAAAAACAAACCCAAGAGAGCAGCAGAAAGAATAAAGATTCAAAAATGAGGAGAGGGCAGAGGAGCTAATTCACCACCTGTGGAGGCAGTGAAAAAGCAGCTAGCTCAAAGGGCTCAACAGCATTGGCAAGAGATTTGGAAAAGTTTGTACTGGCCCCTGACCACCATCTTGTCCATGAGAACAGAAGGCGGAGCCTCTTAGAAAACAGGACCAATGCAGAGGAGGGAAGCAGGCAGAGAGGCTCTTGCTTCCCAGGGGTAAGGTGATGGCCGGAGAATCTACACCTCCAACTACTGAAACAGTGAGCCATTAAAACCTGGAGCTGTGAAAAGACCAGAGTTAGACCCAAACAGGAGTCATCCCAAAAAACAGAGACAGTGAGACAAATTTCACTTTGCTGCTCCAGAGAACATGCAAGCTGAGAGCAGTAAACACCAGTACACCTGCTGGAAGAGGAAATCCACTAACAAAGGAACCACCAACAGAAAACAATTGAAGAAGGTGAAGAAGGAAGTGGAACACACACTAACCTCAATCCAGGACCGACCTGGAAATACAACCAACTGGTGGAGAAACTACCCACAACAAACAACTGAACAAGAGTGAGAGAGAAGACTCAAAACTTTTTTCGCAGAGAAGAGTCAGCTTCAACACAACCTGTCCACATCTGCACAACAGAATACAAGATGTGGTGGATAGAGCGACCCTCAGTTAACCAGCTGGAGGAAAGGACCCACCAAAGAAAGACCCAACAACAATCAAAGCCCAAAGACATACAGAGAGACAACATACACAACAGTCCAAGAGCAGCAAGCTCAGGAGATTAAGGAGACTGCACCACTGAATCTCACAGGTATTCTACCATAGAAGTTCATACCATAAACACAGGGAGTCAGAACAGAAATCAATTTAAGAAACAGAGGCTAACAAGAAGAGTCTCATAAACAATGGGAAGACAAAGAAACAATCTCAAATGAAAGGAAAGGAAGAATCCCCAGAAAGAATGATAAATGAAACACAGGCAAGTCAACTATCAGATACTGAGTTCAAAGCATTGGTTATCAGGGAGCTCAATGAGCTCACAGAGAATTACCAGAAACTACAAGGAAACTCACAAGGAAAAACTACAAGGAAACTCACAAGGAAACAATGAACTCACAGCAAACTATATCAGCATGAAAAAGGAAATAGAAACTATCAACAAGGGCCAAGAAGAAATGAAGAATACAATTTCTGAACTGAAGAACACAGTAGAAGGAATCAAAAGCAGGCTTGATGAAGCAGAAGATCGAATCAGCAAGCTGGAGGACAAGGTAGAAAAAAAACATCCAGAAAGAGCAAGAAAAGGAAAAGAGGCTCAGAAAGAATGAAGAAGGATTAAGGGAAATGCAAGACAACATGAAACGTAATAATATCCATATAATAGGGATACCAGAAGGAGAAGAAGAAGAGCAAGGGATAGGAAACCTGTTTGAAAAAGTAATGATGGAAAACTTCCCTGATGTGATGAGAGAAAGTCACACAAATCCAGGAAACACAGAGTCCCAATCAAGAGGAACCCAAAGAGGCCCACTTCAAGACACATCATAATTAAAATGGCAAAATTTCAAGACAAAGAGAGAATCTTAAAGGCACCAAGGGAGAAACAGGAAGTAACATACAAGGGAGCCCCAATAAGATGCGCAGCTAGCTTCTCAATGGAAATGCTCCAAGCCAGAAGAGAATGGCAAGAAATATTCCAAGTAATGAGAACCAGAGGCCTGCAACCAAGGCTACTGTACCCAGAAAGGCTCTCAATCAAGACAGAAGGTCAAATAAGGAGCTTCCCAGACAAAAGAAGTCTAAAAGAATACACCTCCACCAAACCAGCTCTGCAAGAGATGCTAAAGGGACTGCTTTAAGAAAAGGAAGGAAAAGAGAGAGAGAGAGAGAGAGAGAGAGAGAGAGAGAGAGAGAGGAACACAGGTACAAAAAAACAGCAATGAATAAGTACCCATCAGTAATAACCTTAAACGTAAATGGATTAAATGCTCCAATCAAAAGACATAGAACAGCTGAATGGATAAGAAAGCACGACCCACACATATGCTGCCTACAAGAGACCCATCTCAGGACAAAAGACCTACAAAGACTGAAAGTGAAGGGTTGGAAACAAGTTTTCCAAGCAAACAGACAGGAAAAAAACAGAAGCTGGGGTAGCAATACTCATATCAGACAAAATAGACTTCAAAAAAAGGGCCATAAACAGAGACCCAGAAGGACACTTCATAATACTCAAGGGAAGAATCCACCAAGAAGACATAAACATTGTAAATATATATGCACCCAACATAGGAGCACCCAAATACAGAAAGAAAATCTTGGAGGACTTCAAGAAAGATATTGACAGCAACACAATTATAGTAGGGGATTTGAACATGCCACTGTCAAAAATGGGATGATCTTCCAAACAAAATATAAACAAAGACATTATGGCATTGAACAATGTCCTAGATGAAATGGACTTAACTGATATATATAGAGCCCTTCACCCCAAAGAAGCTAAATACACATTCTTTTCAAATGCACATGGAACGGTTTCAAAGATACACCATATGATAGGACACAAAACAAGCCTGCCTCAACAAATTCAAGAAATTTTTTTTTAAAGATTTTATTTATTTATTTTTAGGGAGAGGGGAAGGGAGGGAGACAGGGAGAGAAACAGCAATGTACGGTTGCCCCTCACATGGCCCTCACTGGGGACCTGGCCTGCAACCCAGGCATGTGCCCTGACTGGGAACCTAGCCGGGACCCTTTGGTTCCCAGCCCGCGCTCAATCCACTGAGCTACACAAGCCAGGGCAAATTCAAGAAAATTGAAATCATATCAAGTATTTCTCTGACCACAAGGGACTGAAATTTAGAAAGCAGCCCCAAGGAAAAAGAACGCAAACACTCAAAATCATGGAGACTGAATAGCATGCTATTAAACAACGAATGGGTCAAGAATGAGATTAGGGAAGAAATCAAAAAGTTTCTGGAAACAAATGAAAGTGAACTCACAACAAGCCAAAACTTGTGGGACACAGCGAAGGCAGTCCTGAGAGGGAAGTTCATAGCAATACAGGCCTACCTAAAAAAGATAGAAATATTTCAAACAAACAACCTAACCCTACACCTACAAGAATTTGAGGAACAACAACAAAGACAGCCCAGAGAAAGTAGAAGGAAGGAAATAACCAAGATCAGAGCAGAATTAAATGACATAGAGACTAAAAGCACAATTCTAAGGATCAACGAATCCAGGAGCTGGTTCTTTGAAAAGATAAACAAAATCAACAAGCCTTTATGCAGGCGCATCAAGAGAAAAAGAGAGAGGCCCCAAATAAACACAATGAGAAATGAAAGAGGAGAGATTACAACTGATGCCACAGAAATACAAAGGATTGTAAGAAACTACTATGAAGAACTATATGCCAACAAATTTGAAAACCTAGGTGAAATGGACAAATTTCTAGAAAAATATAATCTTCCAAAACTCAATGAAGAAGAAGCAGAAAGCCTGAAGTGACCAATAACAGCAGATGAAATTGAAGCAGTAATCAAAAAACTCCCGACACACAAAAGCCTTGGACCGGATGGTTTCACAGGAGAATTCTACAAAGCATTTAAGGAAGAGCTAACCCCTATCCTTCACAGACTATTCCAAAAAATCCAAAATGATGGAAGACTCCCAAACTCTTTTTATGAAGGAGCATCATCCTAATCCCAAAACCAGATAAAGGCACAACAAAGAAAGAAAACTTCAGGCCAATATTGCTGATGAACATAGACACTAAATCCTCAACAAAATATTGGCAAACCACATCCAGCAATACATCAAAAAGATCATACACCATGACCAAGTGGGATTCATCCCAGGGATTCAAGGATGGTACAATATTCACAAATCAATAAACAGAATACATCACATAAACAAAATCAAAAACAAAAATCACATGATCATATCAATAGATGCAGAAAAATCATTCGATAAGGTACGGCAACCATTTATGATAAAAACACTCAGCAAAGTGGGAATAGAGGGAACATTCCTCAATATAAAGGCCATATACGAGAGACCTCCAGGCAACATTATACTCAATGGGCAAAAATTAAAATCTTTCCCACTAAGATCAGGAACAAGACAAGGTTGTCCACTTTCACCACTTCTATTCAACATAGTATTGGAAGTTTCAGCCACAGCAATCAGACAAGAAGAGGAAATGAAAGGCACCCAAATTGGAAAGGAGGAAACAAAATTGTCATTGTTTGCAGATGACATGATAGTGTACATAGAAAATCCTATAGATTTTGTCAAAAAAATAATTGACCTAATAAATGAATTTGGCAAAACAGCAGGATACAAAGTCAATATCCAGAAATCAAAGGCATTTTTGTATATAACAATGAAACATCAGAAGCAGAAATCAGGAAAAAAATCCCATTTGATACAGCAACAACAACAAAAAAAAATACTTAGGAATAAACTTCACCAAGGAGGTAAAAGACCTGTACTCAGAAAACTACACAACACTGAAGAAAGAAATCATGGGAGACACAAACAAATGGAAACATCTACCATGCTCATGAATCGGAAGAATCAGCATCATCAAAATGTCCATACTACCAAAAGCAATCTACAGATTCAATGCAATCCCTATCAAACTACTAAAGACATATTTCACAGATATAGAACAGACACTTCAAAATTTATTGGAACCATAAATGATCCCTAATGTCTGCTGCAATTCTGAGAAAAAGACCAAAGTAGGAGGGATCACAATACCTGATATCAAACTGTATTACAAGGCCACTATAATCAAAACAGCTTGGTACTGGCATAAATACAGAGAGATAGACCAATGGAACAGAGTAGGGAGCCCAGAAATAAACCCAAGTCTCTATGGCCAATTAATTTTTGACAAAGGGAGCAACAACATAAAATGGAGTAAAAACTGCCTCTTCAACAAATGGTGTTGGGAGAGCTGGACAGCTACATGCAAAAAAATGAAACTTGAGCACCAACTTACACCATACACAAAAATGAATTCAAGGTGGATAAAAGACTTAAATATAAGTTGTGACACCATAAAAGTCCTAGAGGAAAACATTGGTAGGAAAATCTCAGACATTCCACGCAACAATATTTTCACTGATATGTCCCCCAGAGCAAGGGACATAAAGGAAAGAATAAACAAATGGGACCTCATCAAATGAAAAAGCTTCTGCATGGCTAAAGAAAACAGTATTAAAATAAAAAGAGAATCAACTGTATGGGAAAACATATTTGCCAGTGATACCTCAGACAAGGGTTTGATTTCCAAAATACACTAAGAACTAACACAACTCCACTCCAGGAAGACCAAAACCCAGTTAAAAAATGGGCAAAAGACTTGAACAGACACTTCTCCAAGGAGGACATACAGAGGGCCCAGAGACATATGAAAAGATGCTCAGCATCACTAACCATCAGAGAGATGCAAATTAAAATCACAATGAGATACCGCCTCATACCATTGAGAATTGACATCATAAACAAATCAACAAACAAGTGTTGGAGAGGATGCGGAGAAAAGGGAACCCTAGTGCACTGTTGGTGGGAATGCAGACTGGTGCAGCCACTGTGAAAAACAGTATGGAATTTCCTCAAAAAACTAAAAATGGAAGTGCCTTTTGACCCAGCAATTTCACTGCTGGGATTATACCCTAAGAGCCCTGAAACACCAATCCAAAAGAACCTATGCACCCCAATGTTCATAGCAGCACAATTTACAATAGGCAAGTGCTGGAAGCGACCTAAGTGCCCATCAGCAAATGAGTGGATCAAGAAACTATGGCACATTTACACAATGGAATTCTACACAGCAGAGAGAAAGAAGGAGCTTATACCCTTTGTGACAGCATGGATGGAACTGGAGAGCATTATGCTAAGTGAAATAAGGCAGAGAGTGAAAGACAAATACCATAAGACCTCACGTTTAACTGGAAGATAATCAACAAAAGAAAAAAGCAAGAAAAATATAACCAGGTACATTGAAATAAAGAACAATCTAACAATAGCCAGAGGGGAGGGAGGAGGGGACTGTGGAGAGAAGGGTTTTCAGGAACTACTATAAAGGACACATGGACAAAACCAAGGTGGGGGGTGGAAGCAAGGGAGGGAGGTGGGTTTGGACGTGGTCGGGGGGGAGGGGAGGGGAGAAAATGCAGACAACTGTAATTGAACAACAATAAAGTAATTTAAAAATTAAAAAAAAATGAGGAGAGCTTAGGAAACATTTTGGACAACATGAAGCACAACAACATCTGCATTATGGAAACACCAGAAGGAGAAAAGAGTGAACAAGGGATTGAGAATCTGTTTGAAGAAAACTTTCCTTATCTGGTGAAGGAAAAACACACACAAATCCAGGAAGCTTAGAGAGTCCCAAACAAGTTGGACCGGAAGAGGCCTACACCAAGACACATCATAATTGAAATGGCAAGGCTTAAAGACAATGAGAGAATACTAAAAGCTACAAGAGAAAAGCAGGTAATTACCTACAAGGGAGCACCAATTAGATTGTCATCTGATTTATCAACAGAAACACTTCAGGCCAAAAGGGAGGGGAGTGAAATATTCAAGGACCTACCACTAAGGTTACTTTACCCAGCAATGCTATCATTTAAAATTGAAGGAGGAATAAGGAGCTTCCCAGACAAGAAAAAACTAAAGGAGTTTGTTAACACCAAATCAGTACTGCAACAAATGTTAAAAGGCTTGATTTAAGAAGAAAAAAAGAAAGAAAGAAAAGAGGAAAATAGTCTAACAGTAAAATGGCACTAAATAGTATCTATCAATAATGTAATGGCTTTAATTCTCCAACCAAAAGACACAGGGTAGCTGAATGGATAAGTAAACAAGACCCATATATGGGCTGCCTCCATGAGACTCAAGTCAGCTCAAAAGATACACACAGCCTAAAAATAAAGGGATGGAAACTGATACTTCATGAAAATGGAAAGGAAAAAAAAGCTGGGGTAGCAATACTTATATCCAACAAAATAGACTTGAAAAACAAGGCTATGGTAAGAAACAAAGAAGGACACAACATAAGGATAAAAGGGACAATCCAACAGGAGGATATAACCCTAGTAAACATTTAAGCAGCCAACATAGGAGCACCAAAATATGTAAAGCAAATCATGATGAACATAAAGGGAGAGATCGACAGAAATACAGTTATAGTCAGGGATTTTAACGCCTCTTTGACTTAATGGATACATCTTCCAGACAGAAAATCAACAAGGAGACAGCTGCCTTAAATGTCACACTAGATCAAAGGGATTTAATGGATATCTTCAGAGCTTTTCACTCCAAAGCTTCATAATATATATACTTTCAAGTGAACATGGAACGTTTTCTAGGATAGACCACATGTTAGGACACAAAACAAGTCTCAATAAATTTAGAAGACTGAAACAACATCAAGCACCTTCTCTGACCACAAAGCTATGAAACTAGACATCAATCACAAAAACAATGCTGAAAAACATGCAGAGACCTATAAGCTCAATAACATGTAATTAAACAATGACTGGGTCAACAATGAGATCAAGAAAAAAATCAAAAGATACCTTGAAACAAATGAAAAAAAGAACACAGCAATCCAAAATCTGTGAGACACTGGGAACGCAATCCTAAGAGGGAAATTCATAGATTTAGCCCTATCTCAAAACCAAGAAAAAGCTCAAATAAACATCTAACTTTATAAGTAAACGAACTTGAAAAAAGAAAAAAACCAAAGTGAGCAGATGGAAGAAAATAATAAGGATCAGGGTAGAAATAAGTGACATAGAGTATAAAAAATGATACAAAAGATCAATGAATCCAAGAGCTGGTTCTCTGAAAAGAAAAACAAGATTAACAAACCTACAGTGAGACTCATCAAGAAAAAAAGAGAGAAGACCCAAATAAATAAATAAAATCAGAAATGAAAAAGGAGAAATAATAACTGATACCAAAGAAATACAAAGCATTGTAAGAAAATATTATGAACAACTATATGCCAATAACTGGGCAACATGGATGAAATGGATAAATTCTAGAAACATGCAAAATTCCAAATCAGGAAGAATCTGAATAGACAGATTATATCTAGTGACAATTGAAGCATTTATCAAAAAACTTCCAACAAAAAAAAAGCCCTGGACCAGATGGTTTCACAGGGGAATTTTACCAAACATTCTGAAAACTAACACCTCTCCTTTTCAAACTATTTCATAAAATTCAGGAGGAGGGAAGGGTTCCGAACTCATTTTATGAGGCTGACATTATCCTAATTTCAAAACCAGATAAAGACACTACAAAGAAAGAAAATTATAGGCTGATATCTGTGATGAACAGACACTAAAATCCTCAACAAAATATTAGCAAACTGAATATAGCAATGCATCAAAAAGATCCCACATCACGATCAGGTGGGATTTATTCCAGGAATACAAGGTTGGTACAACGTTTACAAATCCATAAATGTGATTCATCACATAAACAAAGTGAAGGATAGAAACCATATGATCATATCAACAGATTCAGAAAAAGCTTTTGATAAAATCCAGCACTGATTTATAACAAAAACTCTCAGCAAAGTTGGAATAGAAGGAATATACCTAAACATAATGAAGGCCATATATGACAAACCCACTGCCAGGATCATATTAAATGGGCAAAAACAACAAGTATTTCCCTGAAGATTGGGAATAAAACAGGGATATCTGGACTTCCTAAGATGGCGGCATAGGTGAATGCGCCGTGCCGCCTTGCACAACCAAACAAGGAAAAAAATCAGAAAGTTACACAACCAAAAACAGCCAAATCTGACAGAAAATCGTATTGAGAGGAAGTCCGACAACCAAGGAATTAAAGAAGATACATTCATCCAGTCTGGTGAGGGGGGAGGAGCAGGGCGGAGGGCGAGCAGGTGAGCAGAGGGCAGGACCGCGGTTGGAGGGGCGGTCCCCGCGGGGCTGCAGCACACCCAGACAGGGGCCTGACTGAAACACGGCCAGTTCCCGGTTCATCCGGACCCAGCAGGGCCGAGACTGGTGGACCGGGCAGGTCTGCATTCTCGTGCAGAGAATCCGGGAGAGAAAGCAGGGCGCAACCCATCGGCGCAGATTGAGAGCACCTGTGGGGGTGGAGCCAGCGGTGGGAGGAACTCCCGGCCTCACAGGAGAGTTCGCTGGGGAGACCCGCGGGGGATTGGAGCTGTGCAGCCCGTCCAGGGACCCCAGAGCGCCCCCGGAGCCAGCACAGAGGGGCCCGAATTGCTTGCAGGAGGCGGTGTGGGAGCAGAGAGCAGAGCAGGTGCCATTGTGCGCTCAGGTCCCGCCCCCACAGGCTACGTCACAGCACAACTACCAGGAGCTTCCCTGCACAGGGGATCCCCAAGACTCCGCCCCCCTTACAGTAACAGGCTCACCGAGGGGAAAAATAATGGCCCAAAGAAAGGAACAAATCAAAACCCCAGAGC
>PVJI01011870.1:0-54164 GCA_004026765.1 Micronycteris hirsuta | reverse complement strand
ACAAGTAGCATAAATGGGAGGTAGACAACAGACAAGGGGAGGTTAGAACAGTATAGGAAGTACAGGAGCAGAAGGACTTATGTGTAGGACCTATGGACAAAACTAAAGGGAGGGGAAAGGGGGGTAAGGGGGAGGGGGGAGTGAAGGGGGAAATGGGGCAACTGTAACAGCATAATCAATAAAATATAGTTAAAAAAAGTTACACAGGAAACTAATGATTCAAAGCTTCAGCATTCCTCATCTGTCAAACACATACTGTCATACACACCTTCCAGGGTGACTCGGGATGACAAAACTGTCTTAGAGTGTAGCACCTCACCTAATACAAAGTAGCAACTTAATAATGCTAGTTATTATCATTGAGTTTTTAAGGAGAAAGGAGTGTTCAGCACATAACAGAAATGAACGGGTGTTCGATAATTGTTGGTTATATTAACAGATTTTTTATTAGGAAATGAATTCAGTTAACATCAACCTTAATCGGATGCATTTCCACTTAAACAACATAGTGATAATATGAGAATCTTTTTAGGAATTGAAATTACCCCAGATGTCTTTCTCTTGCCCTGCATCATTCCCTTTATTACAACTTAATTTATCACCCATTTATTTCAACTCTACCTTAAAAAATCTTAAACCTCTTCTCCCCTTTCTTGTCTTTCTAACTCATCAGGCAGACCCTGGTCCTCTCTTGTCTGGTGCTTTCACCTTCTGATGGCTTTTGCTGCCTCCAATCTTCCCCTCCTCCAGCCCATTCTCAAAACTGGCTACTGGTGTCTTACAGCGATGTCACTGGTTGTGTAACACCCTTCAATGGCACCTCATTGCATGAAGAATACAAGCCCGAACTTCTTCACACAACACACATACCCAGCCCTACCTGGCCTTCATCTTCTGCTGCTGCTTCCAAGCTACTTCCCTGCTTCTGGGTCTGCCACTTCTTTATGAATTAGGCTCATCAGCCCTTCTCTTGTCTGATAACTAGAAAATCTCTATAGATGTAAATCACGTATCTCCTGTGAGGCCCTCTCTAACTTATCCAGGCAGCACTGGTCCAGGACCCCTTTGGTTTCCACAGTCCTTTGGCCCTATTTATATTTTGGCATTCCCACATGTGCTATAATTAACATGCACATGTCAGGCTTGAACTGTGGGTACCTCTAAATTAGCAATTCTATTTTATTTGACTTTACATTCTCAACACCTTGTTTATTTCTTGTCTCATACTAATTACCAGTAAATATGTGTCAACTGGTAAATGAAGTGATAATTACTTCTTGTCTGACTGTCTTCATAAATTCTGCCATGATATAAAAACATCGTCCCGTGTCTGTTAGAATTCAGCATTTCCTTACCTACCATATGTATGGCTCTGTCCTGTGCCCAGTGGGATATACCAAGTGAACACACACACAATCTTTTCTCCTGTGCCAAATTCTAGGAATTTAGGAAAGGGCACAAATGACCACTAGTCATTGAATTTAGATTAGGCAGAGACACACATACCAGCTGCCCATATCCTCCCCCAAATCCCAAAGACATTTCAATACCAATAATTGCTAGGTTTTCTTCTCATGTAAACAGGATCTTACTCTGAAACGTCAAACATACACATGGATTTTTTTCCTTTGTCAATGTTATACAAATCAATGTGTGTGCATTTCTTTAGGAATATGAAACAAAGACAAAAGCTTAAACCGTCCTAACCACCTAAAGTTCAGAGAGGTCATTGGAACATTTTTTAATGTCTTAAGATCTAATTACAATTGCTTTTTTAACAAAAATATCATTTTATGAATTTAACTCCTCCTGATGGTTCTCTTTTTCACAGTGCCATGCAAAATTATCAATTCTATTTGTATTTATTCTCTGTAACAGGGCTGCTTCAAACAACAGTAATTAATATTTGGCAGATGACAATACATATTCAAAACAAAACTATATTTTAAAGGGTGATAAAAGCTAAGAAAACATTTATGTACCTATTCTTCATTGCCTGACAGCTAAGTGCACAAACATTCATAGGCAATTGAATAATACAAGAAAAATAAAGATACAGTCTTCTATCATTGAATGTAGTGTTAATTTTTAAAACACTAAGAAGTTGGTAAATAACTCCTTTTCAAATAAAATCCAAGCCCACCTGTTATGTTTACTGTAGTATTCCAAAGGCCAAGCACAATGTCTGAGATATTGGGCATGCTTAATAAATATTCGTTGAATAAAAGAATGAATAAAGCAAAGAATGTAGAGAGATGTAGGAAGGAACACATATAGTCTCTGTCTATAGAGAGATACAGTCTGTAGAAAAAGGAAATGTAAGTAAGTTAAAAGGTGACCAAAATTTTCCTCAAGGAGTAAGAGGACAGTGAGATATATTGGAAAGGGGGGGCAGTGAGGGAAGAAAGAGTTAGCCTGTACACTTTGCCAGCCTCAGCATTTAGCCAGGGCCAGCCTTCCTAAACCAGGAAACCATTTATATCAGTTTACCCAGAGAGAAAAACAACATACATACACACACAGTAAGTACAAATGAGTCTTTTCTTTTTTTAAAGAGAGAAATGGAATGTCTTTCCATGGTGGGGTGGTGGGGAATTAATGTAACGAGAACTTCTCCAGAGACTTAGAATGACCTGTAATCAATTCAACTCAAAGATGTTTCTTGGTTTTGTTCCGCCACCCTTGTTACAATGGCGCCATCTGTGTGACTGCCTTCATGAACCCTAGCGAGCAGTTTCTACTGGATTAGGGGACTTTGTTTTGGGGTACTGGATCTCTTTACAAAATGAAAATGATGCTATTATTTGAAGGATCAAGGATTTAACTCAAAGACAGCAACATGGTCTGAAATTAGAACTCAGACTTTCGGGGTGCAGGTTTAGAGCAAGGTTTAGTCTTGATACAGGGGATTTGAGGGCCAGTGTGGGGGCTGCAAAAAAAGCTCTGATTTATATTAAAGAAAAACTTTTATCGGGCATGTGTATTGACTAGGACCCACTTATGTTTAATTCATCCAACTGGCTATTTTCTACTATATGGTTTTATATCTAGTTCTGACCCCTAAAATCAGTAACTCACATTATTACTAGGTAGTAGGCACTAGTCCTAAGTGAAAGGTTCAGTTAACCTGATTTAAACCTCAAAATTATTAGATAATAGAAACTATAATCCTTTTTTTATAGATAAGAAAATGCTTTGGTGGCAGACATAAATAATTTTATCAAGGCCATAAAATCAGTAAGCAGTTGTAATGTGATCGTGTGCATGTGTGGTCAGGTCCCCAAAACTACACCCCAAACAAGTCTTTGAATATTGTACGGTCTCTTTATGTTTGTTCAATGGGTAAGAGGATAGAGCGTACTGGATACCTTTGTCTTTTCCCTGGCTTGTATAGGGTCTGCTTACTTTTCCTTCTCTTCTACATTTACCACCCACATCTATGGACCCCACTCTAAAATGCCCCCAAGAACATCCTTTGCTTTGTAATATTCACAAGGCTAAATGAAAAGTCTTTTAATGCTGCAGGGTAGAAATAAGTCTTTCCATGGTCTCACTAGATGCTGGCATCTGCCCTCAAATGTAATTCACCCCACTGTGTTGCAGTTGTTGTAGTCCCATTCTTCATGTATAGGGCAAGCTAACCTCTCATACACAAGCTGCTTGGCTGTGGTCTACCACGCTAAAAGACACTAAGATGAAAAAGCTTATACCACTTGAGGGAAGATGCCAGCCTCTAGTGAAGCCATGGAAATCAAATTTTAATGTGATAGATTTTTTTCTGCATCGATGCCTTTCTGCAAGAGTCAGTTCATCACAGCAGTAACAGGCTGTCATCATGTTAGGTCGTGAAACAGACTTGCTATTGCCACTCCTAATAGCTTATTCATTGATTACCTTTTCACTTCCTTTCAAAGTGAAATATAGAAGTGGGATGTGGTGAACTTGAAAAAATAAAATGCCATTATTCTCTTGAACAGATACTTTTAAAAGGCCTACTCTGTTCAGGTGGTCTATACGTGGCAATCACATTTTCTGAATCAAACATGTGACCTTTAATGGATACACTGGTTAACACAGGACTGAGTGTTTTCAATTCGCGCTCTCATGGAAATTCTCAGGTACATAATATAAGGCAAAATGCGCACACAGATCACGTGCTTAAAACCTTTACTATTGCACTAGAGAGACAAGACACTCACTCATCAAGCAGAGAATACCCAAGATGCTTCTGATCATTATGGATGGCAACAGACAGTGTCTTATACAACAGCAGTACTCAGTCTTCTTTGACTAACTAATATATTTAACCCGCAAAACGTGTAGGAAAGACCATATATGCTTTGAAGCAACAGGACAGAGAGCAATGTAATTAGAATAGAAAACCATTTCTTAGGTCTTTGTCTTAGCCTGAATAATGGCCCTCAAAGATATGAGATCCTAACTGTTCTCTGAAACCTGTGAACATTACCTAATTTGGAAAGAAAATAGTCTCTGCAGCTGTGATTGTGTTAAGGATGTTGAGATGGAAAGATTATCCTAGATTACCTGGATGGGCCCGAAAGGAAAGCACAAGTGTCCTTACAAAAGAGAGGCAGGGTTAAACTTGACCAAACAGAAGAGGAAACAGGAAACATGAAGGTGGAGGCAGAAATTGGAGTGATGTGGCAGTAAACCAAGGAATGCCAATAACCACCAGAGGCTGGAGTCCCTGCAGGGAGTGTGACCCTGCTGACACCTGACCCCAGCCGGCCACCCTCCTTTCTTCAAGGCCCTAGAAACACGAGAGAATATGTTTCTGTAGTCTTAAACTACATAGCTGTGGTTATTACACTAGCCACAGGAAACTAATACAATAAAGGTGAAATTTCAGTATAGTATAATTTTCTGTTATTTAAACACACATAAACATGTAGCTTTCTATTTGTCTAGAACTGTTAATAACAACCTAAGAAGAAAACCTATTTTTTAATACATTGTAAATAGAAACAGTATTATGGGCAATACTGAAATCACTTTTAGGAGATAAACCCTCAACTGAGTTTCAGAACTATTTATAAATATCACAAACAGATTTAAGAAATTATAAATCTCAGCTGTTACTTATGGCCATTAAACTGTTAATGGTACTGTGGACGTTGATTGATTCCAGCTTACGAAACGCTTCACGTACCTTCCGTTGCTTTTTCAGTGATAGGGTTTTTGTTTTTGTTGTTCAATTACAGTTGTCCCAATTTTCCCCCCATTGCTCTTCCCTGCCCACAAACCCTCCCCTCCTCTAGTCAATCCCCACCCTGTTGTCCATCACCATGGGTCCTTCATACATGTCCCTTACCTAGGGCCCTCCCCCTCTTATCCGTCTCCCCGTTATCCGTCTCCCCGCCCCCACCTCTGGTCAGAGTCAGTTTTTATATACCCCTGACCTGAAATGGGAATCTAAGAGACTGTGAGGTCCTCCCCCTAAACAGTCTCTCTAGATTCATGATACAAGGATTGTTATAAAATATAAACACTAAAACTTAAAAAGTATTAGAAAAGTAAAATTGAAAAGGATTGTGAAAAGGTTGTTTCCAAAAACAAAATACTTGCTCTGTCTGAAATTACACTAAAAAGGGGAATGGTAGAAAAATGTTGAATTTCTATTATTGCCAGATGCTTTGGAAATACACATTTTTAAAAATAATCCAGTTATAGTATCCCAATGGCGGTGGTGGTTGTTTTTGTGAAATATTACCTTCCATTACTTGACAGTAAGGCTGAGAATTGCCCCTTCTTATCAATGGGTTTTATTTCACAAAGAAAAAAAAGAAGGACCGAGTCATTTTACCTACAGAATCAAGGTATCGCTTGGTATTCATTTGCACCTGTTAAAAGTTGTAAACCAATAGAGAAGGTTTAATAATATAAAGTAGGTATTTACGAGAGCAGAGGAAAAATTAACACATTGAGTTTTTTTCTTACCAGTTTTATAAAATACATAATCAAATATTAAGTTATATAATTTAAGTTATGGTCATCTTTATTTTGATAAATCAGTTTGGATTGATTGACAATTTCTCACCACCTAAGATGAATTTTACTTTTTTTGCTGCTTTAACATTTTCCCCAAGGAAGTAGCACAAGCTACTTAAAGATATGAGGACTTGTCTAACTCTTGTTTCATAATTAAAGTAAAATATTGCTTATAAGTAGAAAATATATTTGGTTTCTTGGATAATTTCCTCATCCTTTATCATTACATATAGATGGGAATTATTATTTAAAATTCTCAAAAACACTATTTGACAATATAAGTGCCTTTGATGTTTCCATTTTACTTACAATCTATTTCAGATATGGCTTATAAAAATGAAGGGTCTTTGAAGGACAGTATCCACCTAAATTTTTCCCAATGTCTTTAAGTACAACTTACATACAACACAATGTACCCATTTTAAATGCACATTTCAATGAGTTTTAGAGAAAGTATACATCTGTGAAACTACCACCATAAGCTATAGAATATTCCTACCTCTAAAATTTCCCTGTGCCCCATGCCAGACCATTAACTCCTGTCCCCAGCCCAGGGCAACCACTGATCTGCTGTTACTCGAGACTGGAGGTTTATGTAAGTGGGATCATACACTGTGTCTTCTTTTGTGCCTGATTTCTTTCACTTGGCATATTTTTAGGATTCAACCCATGTAGTCGCGTGTATCAATAGTTCCTTCCCTTTTATGGATGAGTATGCCATTGTAAGGATAGACATCAATTTGTTTATTCATCCACCTATTAATGGACATTTGGGGTGTTTCCAGGTTGGGGCTCTTACAGATAAAGCTGCTATAAACATTCATGTTACAGGCTTTGTGTGTTCATATATGTTTGCAGTGATCATAGGGCTACATGGTAAGTATATGTTTAATTTTATGAGAAACTGTCAAACAGTTTCCTAAAGTGCACCTGTGGATAAACAATATATAGGACTTCTGATTGCTCTACATCCTGGTAACACTGGGTGTAGTCAATCTTTTAATGTCAGCCATTCTTCTGGGTGTTTAGTAGTATCTCACTGTGGTTCTAATTTGCATTTCCCTGATAATCTAATGATATTGAATGTCTTTTCATGTGCTTATTGGCCACTTACATATCTTCCTTTGTGAAGTTCCTGTTAAGATCTTTGGGAGAACACTGAGTGTTTGATTTGCTGAGATGTCTCTGCCCACACTCTAACTCAGTGCCCGCCCTATGGGCACTCAATAAATAGTAACTGAAGAAATGACTGTTGGGCATTCCAAAGTGTCACCACATAATTCTCTGAAATGAGTGCTCTAATATAAGTTAGTAGGTAAATAATCTGCAAGAAATAAATATTGGAAGCAGATACCTGAGGAGGGGATTAAAAAACTAAAGTGCCAAAAGACTGGAAATATTAAAGAACACAGCATGCTAGGCTCTCTCACTGTCTCATAGACTTCCAAATGAGAAGTTCTCCATTTCTAAGAAAATGACATTATAGTAAAGGAGGAGACAATAACAACTCCAAAAGTCAAACATCAAACAATTGCATACCAGGTCTAATTAAGCATTACTGACTTACCTCAAAGGCATTTTTTTTTCTCTTAAAACAAATGATTTGCCTGAACTTGACAAACTTTCTCTTGTTCATGTTCTGTCACTAGCATAACACTTGAAGAAAATCAATGTTAAAACTTCTTTTTTTTTAAAGATTTCATTTATTTATTTTTACACAGAAGGGAAGGGAGGGAGAAGGAGAGGGACAGAAACATCAATGTGTGGTTGCCTCTCACATGGCCCCCACTGGGGACGTGGGCTACAACCCAGGCATGTGCCCTGACTGGGAATCAAACTGGCGACCCTTTGGTTCACAGCCTGTGCTCAATCCACTGAGCTATACCAGCCAGGGCTCTTTTTTAAGTTCTAAAAATACTAAAAACTTTTCTATGGTGACAAGGGCAGATTGAAAAGGGAGAAGGAATGGGAAAAAAAGTTTAAAGGAGTTGGAAATTATTTTTAAAAGAATGAGGAAGTATTACTTTTAATTTGGCTTTAAGTGTGCTTTAAAAAACCCAATATTTGTTGGCAGTGTGATGGAACATAGTGAGCCCAGGAATACCTGGGTCCAAATACCAATCTCTACAACCCTGACAATGGGACGGGTCTTGCGTTGGGTTTGGGGTGGCCAGCAACAGAAACAGATCCTGGACAACTCAAACAAAAGGGAATTCATTGGCAGGATATCAGGGGCTCCCAGAATCTGTAGAGTTTTGAGAACTTGAAAGAGAGAAAACAAGACCAATCTAGATTGAGGAACATAGCGACTCAACAGTTTTTACAGCATAAATAGTCTCACCTAGATATGCCTTTGTGTGGACCTTGACCTCTAGCAGTCTCATTGTTCACATTCCAAAAATGGAGTGTCTAATTGTATTTTAGGTCTCGTACTGCCCCCATGACCAGATATCATTGGGTCCCTCGCCAGAACTCTGGCAGACTATATTTAGTAGAAAATGGTATTCCTGTGTGGTTAAGAAAGGGGAAGAGGTCCTGAGCAGTCAGGAACGAATCAATCTCCACTAGTGACCTTAAAGAAGTTAAATATCTCAAATCTACAAAATACCACGGAAAATGACCCTTATTCCTCAACTTAAAAGGATTCTTAAGAGGCTCTGACAATGCAATATATGTAGTACATAAGTGCTGGAGGACCGTAAGGCACCTAGCCAATGTTAACATTTCATTACAAGGAAATGAACTGGAAAAGTCTGAAAATACATAGTAGCAGATGCAGATCTGAAGAAAATAAGCTAAAAAGCCAACATAAAATGTAAATCAGAGCCTTTATGAATTCTGTTTGTCCTAATATAGTATCTACTTCCTAATGCAATTTTTCTTCTGAAATACCTTGCAGGACTGGTAAACAGAAAAAGACTTATTGGTAGAATTTAATGAAGTACAATAATTATATATAGGTGTAATAATGTGTGGATATTTGTTTATTCTAATATAAAAGAGACTCCTTTTTACATTAAAAAAAACATATTTTCCCCCCAAAGGAAGGAGAAATCAAATAACTATTCAGCTATTTCAAGAAAAAGAAATTTATTCAAATGTGTAGAAGACACCGTATTGGCAAGTGGTGTTTTTGTTTGTTTGTTTGCAAATTGGTTGGCTTCTCTTTACCTGAGAAATGGAGTTCTGCGATAATTTATTCTTGAGCAAATGAAAAATCAGTCAGGTATCAAGTCAGTTTCTGTTGGCCATAAATTGTGAATTCTCTTCGTTTAATTTTCATAATTGGGAAAGTAGTAAAAAAAATCAAAACATTTGCAATTAAAATTTGTAAACAGAAATACAAGTCACAAAATATGTTCCTTTAAATGTTCTGATACAACAATGTGAACGTAGTTAATGTCATTGAACTATACAGCTAAAAATGGTCAATTTTATGTTATGCATATTTTACCACAATTAAAAAGTTTAAATATACTATTAAAAAGTTCTGATATAATTAGTCTCATTTTGGCTTATTTTCTTCTGATAATAAAACTAAACCAATAATTTCTATTCCATAATAAATTTGCAAATAGTGGTAACTATGGGTCATATTCTGGTTCAGATACATATTTCAAGTACAATTCTGACATTCTTTGAACATTAAAGCCCTTAAGGTTCATTTAATGAAATCGAACAAAACTATTTTTAAAAATAAAGTCATGAATTGTGTTATTAGTAATTCACAGTCCAAATGGTTATACATTCTTACATGGAAAGTATTCTGCTACATCTCGTTTTACATAACAGGTTTTATTGTTTCCACATTTAAAAGCTTCATAAGTGTCAGCTATTTTCTTTGTCTCACATTGCTATCCATAAGGAGGAGAGAACAGTAGGGATCTGAGACACCATGGGGTGGGTGGTGTGGGTGGAAAGTCTGGTAGGGAGGGAGCAGAAACAGGAGAGACTCAGAGGGGTGAGTGAAGAAAAACACCAGGGCAGGAATGCTACATGGACCTTCTGTTGACCACTGCCTCCCTCAAAGAGCCACCTAATTAATCATAACACATTTGTCTCGTACAAACCCCCTTTTAGGACAATGGTTAGAGCAAGTGGGTAAAGCACACACTCTGAAGGGAACAGTGTGGCAAATATCACAGAAATGACAACAGGACTACCAATTTATGAAGGAGCCACGACCATTCTGGCATTGCACCAGAAGGAAAACATGAAAAGGAATCGGTGTCTTCGATGCTGAAGGAAAATGTGACGTGTTATCTTTACAGTTTTAAATAGACACTCACAGCAAGCAATGCCATCTGCATGTATGGGGCAATGGTTTTCTACGCTTTTGCCTATGAGACCCCCTCCATGTATTCGCTACTAGATCTAGGGGCAAATAAATGGTAATGACTCCTTGCCACATGTCCAGGTTCCAAAAAAATCCCAATACACATACATTGGCTAAAAACCTGGGATTATACCAAATATAGTTTGAAAATGACTGCTCCCTTATACTGCACAAATAACATAATTTGGCACATTTTTCTATAGTAGTATACCCCCAAAGACTTCCCAATGAGCAAAAAACATTTCTGTGGTCCCTGAAATTAAAAGGGATGGCAAATGAGAGACATCTGGCTGAGTCCGTGTCAAACTGCTCTGTTTAGTTTCTTAGAAACAGATAGCTTTTGAAAATTATTCCGCTGATAATTAAAACACACATTATTGGATATTTTCCAGTATTTCTGAAACTTCAAACAACTATATACTATAGTAACTCAGATACCTTTTTGTTCAGGGTGATTTAAGAAGTTTTAAAACCTTTATCAGGTCACCACACATCCTCAGTAAGACAGGTGACCTTTGAAGTGTGCCTGACACTTGCATTACCACATCGAGATGCAGTATCTACAGAGCAAAATCTGCCCTGTCTAAATTGCAGCTCAGTAAACTAAACAAATGTATCCTATGACAATCTCCTACATAGCTGATTATTGAAAGTTCTGGGAAATGAACAAAACTCTTAGTTCAGTCTACCATCACTTGCTCACCAAAGCAAAAACCCCAAGTAAAATCTTTTCCCTGCTGCGAGCAAATTGCTTTCATTAACATTAAATGCACTTCTGTTTGCAGCAGTTTTTCACTTTTTGACAGATAACTTTAAATGGAACATATTATAAGAAAGTAATAAACAGAAAAGATCCCATGAAGGTGGTTGGAAAGAAATCCTTAAATAGAAATTATTTTTAATTTTTTTATGAACTACTCTTTACCAATCAAAAAATGCCATTTTTGTGTTCAAGGTTCATCTTTTTTAAGACTATTTGCAAATGTGACAAGAATACAGGAGCAAACACTCTATCTAAACAATTTTAAAAAATGGCATTTTCTGAGCAACTATTCCTTTGTTTTTTCAGAAAAATGTATTATCACCATTATCTACAAAACAGTCACCCAGAACCAAATAACGCCTGGCACCATGGAAGCAGTTTAAGTTTGTTTGCTCATGACTGAACCTCTGTGGGTAGAAAACAGTGTCTCTCTGCTCTTTTAGATACAAAAACAAAATTATGTACATTACACATTTTGGCTATGAAATATAAGAAGTATATCTAGTTTGAGGAAATCTAAAAGGGTGATCGAGGATATTAACATTATGGTGACAGTTTTGCCTAATCCATTAAATATTTCTCTACTACTTCTGACAGGTTTTTTCTTCCTAAGTCTTAGCTTCAGCCCCCAACTTCATAATCCAGAGAAGCACTATGTTCTTAATGAGGTTAAAGTTATTAATATGTCAACCAAGCCTACAAATAACTAACCTATATCCTTCATCTGCCTTTCTTCCAAATCCAATAATATTTCTACCTTGTCTGGGACAAGCTGACATAAGGACTGGAGTGGAATTAGACTGGCTGAGCTTCCAGACCTTGAGTGCTTCCAGTCATAGCCTGAGCAGCCCAAAAGTTTCCAGGTTTCCAGGGTCTGCCTTTTGGTTTCCACCCAGGACTCAAATCATGTGATTCTTAAGGATGCCTTCCTTGTACATTATCATCCACTTTACAATGTCATGAAGTTCCTTATAGATAATACAGTACAGTTAGTCTTCAATAAAGAAATCTTATTTCATTGTTTTATAGCAAATTCAGCCACCTTAAGTTCTGATTGGCATTTGTATTGATATACTGTTCAGGAACTGCCATTTTGTACCTACGGCAAACCATCTACCAATTAAGAAGTCTAGGTTTAAACATTTCCATTTTTTTCCCACTACAACATTTCAGGAAATTCATATGGATGGCATTTATGCCATGGTACCACGCTAAGTATCAAGTAAACTAGACAGGTTTGCTTCCTCTGGGAGCTGGCAAGCCAAAGACAGAAAGAGAGAATGTGTATACAATCCAAGTTAAATAGTCCAAATATAAGCAATATCATAAGGCAGAATAATGACGGGTTTATCCTGGTGTCTTCTTGCTCTCAGAAAGTCACTCTGCTTTTTTACAGAATTTCATTTTATAGAAGACCCAGCCCCTCCAGCCTTCTTTATGACTTTGTACTTTACAGGAGTCCCTTCTTTTCCATCACCTTTCTTTTCCTCTACAAGCATAGCTCATTTTATTGCACTTCACCTTATTGTATTTTACAGACATTGCATTTTACAAATTGAAGGCACAGCCCTGTACCAGCAAGAAGATTATGATTCACTTTATTGCTATGATCTGGAACCAAGCCCACACTAATTTTCAAGGTATATTTGCACATAGCATCATTCCTATCAACACACAAACATGTCCTGGTGTTGTTCATCTTAAAAGAAAAAAGGTATTGTGATTGCGCATGTACTTTCTGGTGTCCATCCCACTTTTTCTGCTCTCTTGTAACCTGAACTTCTCAAATTCACATGACCTCATGCCTCAGCCTACATCATGCGGCTTCTGTTCCCACTATTATAACCAAAATGCTCTGGCAAATTCGCAAAGAATTTAAATTGCCAAATACACCGGATCTCTAGTATCTTCAATAGCCTTAACCATATCACCAGCATTCAACTTTCTTGGTCACTTCTTCCCCAAAAGACTTGTCTCTTAGCCTCTGTGACATCATTGCCTAGTTACCTCTCTGGTTGCTCTAAGTTTCCTTAGATGGTCCCTCTACCAAATAGATCCACAGGATTCTTACCTGGTCCCTCTTGTCATCTCACTAGGCACTGTCATCCAAGTTAACATCATTCATTCCCAGGGATTTAATACCACCTATAAACAGATAACACCCAGATTATCTGTAACTCTGACCTCTTTTCTTGACTCCAGTCGCATATATTTCACTAACCAACTTCATATCACAATCTAAAAATCAATGTTGTCACAACTGGACTTGTGACTTTTGTTCAAAGCCCATTTTTCTTATCTTCATGATTTCTGTGAATTTTACCATCTGTTCAGTTGCCCAACCCAGAAACACGGGATTCACTTTTGATTCATTTGTCTTTCTTTACACTCACATGAATCCCTATCGCAAACCCAATTGCCTCTACCACTAAAATACATTAGAAAAGTCAGTCAACTTCTTCCCATCTGCACTGCCACCAAGCTGCTCCAGGCCATCGTCCTTTCTCACCATTTTTTCCATAAGAGCCTCTTACTTCCTCTTACCCATCTCCCAACGATGGTCTACAAAGCATTTGGAGAGAGTCCAGCAATATCAATCAGCGCACATTATTTCCCTGCTTAAAATTCAATGGTTTTGCACCATGCTGAGAACCAAATCCAGCCTCTTACTTTGACCCACAAAGGGCTACATACCTGGCACTATGAGCCTCCCCAATTTCATTTCCCTGCACTTTCTAGCTCACTCTCTGGCTGCAGCCTCTGGGTCCTCTTTTAGTTCCTCAAACACATCAAAGTCTTCCCTGTTTAAGAGGCTGTGCATATGCTATTCTCTCCAGGTGGAATGCTCTTCTTATAACTGGATTTTCCTCCACCTTTAGATTGTAGCAGTTTAAATGCCCTTTCTTCAGAGAGGCTTCTCCACAACTCTTGTGGCAGTTTTTTTCCATTGCACTTTGCATTTCACAATTATTTTCATCTACCTATTTATTTATTGGCTGTGTGTCCCTCTAGGCTCTGACCTGCGTAAGGATAGTGGTGCACCCAGCACCTAAGATACTACCTAGCAGCTTATAAACAATCAGCTTCACAAGAATATGAAACATGTCATACTGGGGAAGTCAATGTCTCTCCAGCCCTGCCAACTCTTCTTTTTTTTTTTTTTTTTTTAGGAATTTTAAAAATTTTCTTCCTAATACCGTGCACTACCATAGGGATTTTCACACGTTACCTAACTGCTTTTCTCAATATATTTTGAAAGTAAGAATTATTTACCAAACTGTACATATCAAACAACTGAGGAGAAAAGGTATGCCACTTGTGATAATACAGAGTGTCAGGGATGGAATTCAAATCTGGCTGTTCACTCCTAATCTTTTGAAGCCCTTCTGATTATACCCAGAGCTGGCTTCATGGGTGTGAGAATCTCTTAGTCACATGGGGCCCTCATGCTTTGTTTAAAATTCTCATTTCCATCTCAAAATTCTTAATTTCTGAACACAGGCCACAAAATTTCATTTTGCACTGGGCTCCCCAAAGTATGCAGCTGGCCCTGACTGTACCACAGGTTTTGTTGTGAAGAGCTTCCTAAATTTATTCCTACTACTTTGGCATTTTCTTACTTGGAACAATTTAGGATCTAAGTACCCTGAATGATTTACCACTGTATTCCCACGGGTAAGGCATTTGCCAGTGTTAAGGATTTCCAGACCTAATCCCAGAGGTAATTCACTACAGGCATATCTCATTTTACTGCGCTTCACAGATTTTTTTTTAACAAATTAAAGGCAAGATCCTCCACCAGCAAAAAGATTACTACTTGCTTTATTGCAGTGGTCTGGAACTGAATCCACAATATCTCCAAGGTGTGCCTGTATTTCTCTTTCTCTGTCTTGAGAAATATCTGCTTATCTTTGTTTTATATCTCTCATTAAATCAGAACTCATCCTTGGATAAAAGATTACTTTCCCACCTCCCTTTTTTCCAATCCCATGAAACTAGATTATTTTGGAAGTTCTTAGTCTAGAATCCAATTAAAGGTTTTGTCTAATAAATTATATCACCCTGGTTGGCCATTATTCAGGAACTTACCAAAACCATAAACAACTGAATTCAATGAAGGCATTCCCCTTATTAATAGGGAAGATGCTCCAAGACCCCCAGTGGATGCCTGAAACCAGAATGGTACCAAAGCCTTTGGTTTGGTAAAAACCCTTTGGTTTGGTTTTAGTTTTTGGAAAAACTATGTTCTTCCCTAGACATACATATCTGTGATAAAGTTTAATTTATAAATTAGGCACAGTAAGAGATTAATAATAACTAATAAAATATACTATACTAGAATAGAATATATACTGTAGAATATATTAAATATACAGAATATATAGAATAAAATATACTATAGAATATAATATAATAAAGTTATGTACATTTAGTCTTTCTCAAAATACCTTATTTCATGAATGGATTTGTTCTTACCTTAGATCCTAGCAACCTCAGTGTACATTTTTTTTTCCTTTCTTTATTAAGTTGAGAACTTCCACCTTTTCTCTCCATGGAAGTGCTTTACAGACTCTCTTTGGCATACCTGATCTGCCAGCACCGCTACTCTTGCACTTCAGGGCCATTGTCAAGTAAAATAAGGATTATGTAGTTGAACACAAGCACTAAGATACCATGACAGTCTGATGACAGGCTACTAAAGTGACTAATGGGTGGGCAGTGCATGTGGCGGGGAGACGCTGGACAGAGCAGTGATTCACATGCTGGGTGGGAGGGAGCGGGATGGCACAACTTCATCATGCTACTCAGAATGGCAAGCAAGTTAAAACTTAGGAGTTGTTTATTTTTGGAATTTTTCACTTAATTTTTTCAGATCACAGTTGACCGCAGGTAACTGAAACCGCAGAAAGCAAAACTACAGATAGGAGGACTATTGTACCTGTCTACTTCTGAAGTTCTCATTAGTCAGGGGCTCTCAAAGTGCAGTGCCCAGAGCAGCAGCAGCCAGCCCACATCTGTGAACTTGTTAGAAATGCAAATTCTCAGAACACTCCTCAGGTCTATTTAACTAGAAACACCCACAGGAAGCTGGTTTAACAAGCCTTTCAGGTCTCTGATACGTGCTAACATTGAGAATCACCATCACAGATACTGTTTCTTAAAATAGTAGCATTCAAATGTGGGTTATCATCTAAATCACCTGGGGAATCTTTTCAAATTACAGTCAACCCTTGAAAAATTTAGTTTGGAACTGTGCAGGTACACTTATATGTGGACTTTTTTTTTTTCAGTTGACCCCAGCAGTTCTACGGACCTGGACAGTTCAAACCCAAGTGCTGCTCAAGGAGGCAGCTCTCTGGGGTTCCCAGGCTTGCCACAGGGATACAAAGTCCCCAGGGATGCAAGGTCCCCAGAGATACAAAGTCCCCAGGCAATTCAGATGGCCAGCAGGTTTCGGAGCCCTTCTCTAATGCACTTGCTGTTTAAAATCAGTTACACATTTCGATTTGATGAACAGTTTTACCATTTCATCGTTGAGTTCCTTCAGATTAATTTTCATTGATATAGCTCTGCAGAGCTTGACAAATTTAATTTGAAACTACTTGTTCTGATGCGCTGGCATGTTTTAGCAGACAAATTTACAAGTAAAACAAGCCTAAAAGTCATGTTTGGTAAAAAACACAAAATGCAATTTTTTAAAATATAGCAATAACAAAAAGAAATTTATATTGTCTCATAACTGATTTTAACCATTGACCACGTTTTGAATATATTATAATCATTGAATTGCCCCAAGTGACAATAATTGGCATCTTAGCTTAATTTAATATAAAGAACATTTTGAAGAATAGTTGATGGGCACCTTATTGAGGACCTACTATGTCCATGGTACTGTATGTCATTAGTTAATCAAATTTCACCCTGACTATAAGCAGAGGAAACCTGGGGTGAGTAAATACTTTGACTAAATGTACATCTTCACCACTACCCGCAACTTATTCTTTCCAAACTTCCTTTTATATTCTTCAGAAGGATGAGTCATTTTTTTCTGATAGCTCATCTGTCACTCTTTGCTCCATCTTTCAGGAAAGTGATGGATGAAGACAAAAAAAAAGAATGAAAGAAAAATTACACCTTTTTCCATTGTGTCCATTTCTTATGAGCACAGAATATAGAGACAGGCAGCCTGATTCCAAACTCAGACTCCATGACATTGATCAAGTTCCTTCATATTGCTATGCCTTAGTTTCTTCATCTGTAAAATGGATGAGGTTTAAGGAACAAACGATTCAATAAATG
Organism: Micronycteris hirsuta; assembly: GCA_004026765.1. Classification (NCBI taxonomy): domain Eukaryota; kingdom Metazoa; phylum Chordata; class Mammalia; order Chiroptera; family Phyllostomidae; genus Micronycteris; species Micronycteris hirsuta. Next base: position 36,756 of record PVJI01011870.1, on the reverse strand, counting down.
TAAGCCTCACAGAACAGTTTCTGCACATAGAGTTCAATATGTGTAACTATTACTAACATTCCTGTGTCACTGCTCTTTGCAGTTTAAACCTGCTCTTTGCTGCTTTAATTTGCAAATCTACATTTACCTATATCCTAGAGCCTAGGCCCAAGAACCCATGTCATCCTGCCTCCAACAAAACATCCTGCTGTCCTGTTCTTGCTTTTCTATGACACTTACAGTCTGTCCTGCAAAGCCTGGAGTTGTTTCTAACTTCCTTTGTCATTCTCTAATTGGTACACATCTCCCCAGTTCATTGTGGTATAAAAGGAACATTGTGGACGTAGGTGTGGGCTCAAACCTTTATCTCCTTCCCCTCTCCTCCTGGCTTACTCAGCCCAGTGTCTTTCTTCTTCTTCCTTAAATGATCCTCTGCTTCAGGACACTTGTGCTTGCTGCTCTCTCTGCCTGGAACATTCTTCCCCAGGGTATCCCTGTTGTTTGCTCCCCTGCTTCATTCTGACATCTGTCCTATAGCACCCACACAATTCTCTCTAGCTAATATAGTGCCCCTCTCATTTTCTACCTCTCTCCTTCCTTTATTTTTCCTCAGAGTACCTATAATCCCTAGACATTATATTATACATTTATTGGCTAGTCTATGTATCTTCCATCAGCCCTGACCAGAATATAACCTCTGGGGGGGCTGGAACTTGGTACAAAGGAAACAACACTTACCTAATCAGGTTGCTGTATGGATTGAATGAGGTAACATATATATAATATAAAATCATTATAAATATTTAAAAGCCTAACAAAATGCTGAGCATATAACAACTGTTCATTTTCTCCCTTTTCTCATGATAACAAATGAAGGTAGGTCCATGTTGCTTCTCATATACCCCTACTACCACCATTATGCCCCCAATAGTGTCCCAGAGAACTGAGAAAAATGAAGGAAAACTTTTCGATTGCATGGTCATTATTTAGACTTACAGCAACAGTCAGCATATCCTAATTAGATTTGAAATATACCTGGCTGTGAAAATATAGGTATATACTTCTTATGCACACACAGAGTCAGATTAAATAAGAGTACTTGTAAAAAAAGATGTTTTTTTGATTAAGTGATTTTTCTAGTTCATCAACTCAATTTTCACCCTTTGAATATATCTCTTCCTCATTTTTATTCAGGTCCTTGCCTTAATCAGTAGGAAGCATGGAACACAAATCCACTTTCTCTGATATATGAGTACAACATCTTCGCTGAAGGCATTGCTATGGACACCGATTCCCATTTGCTATAATTGAAGACATTAAAGATACAGCATATTGACCTGACTCTATTCTGACTTCACCACAAACCAAGGTAATTATTTCTTTCTAATTAAACTCTAGTAAATGTTCTTATTTGTCATGTTTTTCTAATAGTAAATCACATTATTAGAAAACACACAGAGAACCTATTTAGCAAGGGTTCTATACTCAAGTTTTGCTCAAATTTGAAGTGTCCCAGATCTGGTTTTGATTGATATCGCATAAAATAACCAGAATTTATTTACAACTTGAAAGACTAAGGAAATGATTCAACACGCTAAAAATAATACAGGAAATAAAGCCTTATGATCATGTAAATCCAATTGGGTTTCCCTATTTTCACTGAAAAATATTAAGAGAAGTCGCATCAAAAAATACCATGTTTTTCTTTCTTCATTCAGTGGTTTATTCCTTTAACTAAGCTTGTTTGCAAGACTGCCAACAATACAGTCTCATTGCTTTCATTATTTAGTTCTCCTCTGGCCAGTCACCACCCATAGCGGCTCGGAAGCCACCTGCCTAAACAAATTAGCTTTGTGAGGGGAAAGACATGTAAAAACTGTTTACGATGCTTTAATCGTCTTATCCCTAACTCACAAGTCAACCGTGTATTGAAAAAAATTAAAGGAGGTACATCTGAATTTTATCTCTGCCATTTCCCAGCTATCCTAGTTAATGCTTACTTGACTTTTCTGAAATTTAGTTTCTTTGTCTGTGCTTTGGGCATCCAAATAAAACCTACCGCAGAATGATTGAGAAGATTATGGAGGAGACCATTGAAGGTGCCTGGTATTTTAAAATACCAAAATAGTGCTCATTTTTCTTCTTTTCTTCATTGTTTCTCTATCCAGGATATGAACCACCTACGTCTAGAGCATTTTCACTATGTTCTTTCACGTGCTCCACACACACACACACAAGTACCAAGTTGTCACAGCAGGCCAGACAACTGAGTAAGATTTGGGAGACGCCGATAAAGAAGATACATTCCCTGCCCCAAATGAGATCCTAAACCAAAGGGCTAGGTTTCATTCCAGGTATATCTAAGGGGATGTTGGACAATCAGACATTTTCCCCCAGGAAGAAGAAATAATGCCTGGCTGTCGAAAGCTTTTACAGTGTGTATGATTCACAAACTCTGTGGTAATACAATATCCTGTGAATTGCCTCGCAGCTCAGATCGATGCAGGACCACGACGTTATCAGACCAGCGTGGTCGCCTGTCTCCATCAGTGGACCCGAGGGCACCAGTCGTACAAGACACGGTATGGTCTCAAAAACAAAGTTTGCCTCCCCCAACTGTACGTAACGGGTAATGAGACAAAAGTAGGACTTAGCCCTTATTTATCACTTGTCCCTCCTGCATTCATTTTCATAGTCTGTTTATTTGGAGTAGGTGGTATTCATAACATGAGTTAAGCCCTTGTTTTAGTTACTGTTACCGCTGCATTCTATAGTTACATCAAATAATTTCATACTCCTTTGAAACGACAAGCCCTTTTTGTAGCTGCACCCACACTCTTTCCACTTTGTCCTAGGATCTGGTCATTTGAGTCTTTAACGTTTATCTTTTAAAGAAAACTAATTTCATTTAGTGCTCAGGTATCTAATAGTTTTCTATGCTTAAAAACATTTTCCACAAAGTGGCTGCTGATAATCAGAACAAGGGAAAGCAATCTTAAAATGTACCTTTTTCTTTAAAATGTATCTTTACATAGAGGGAAAACTCTCTGCTATAAAGGCAAAACAAATGGGACTAGGCCTTATTCTGAAACTGGCACTCTCACTGGGCAGTGGGTCGGTGACAAGGAGCGTCTACCGGGTCCAGTCATGCTACTTCCCCTCAGTAATTGCTGATGGGCTTCTTTTATGACAGACTTTACAAAGACACCATAAAGAGAATAAAATGAATACAGTTAACTTCCCAATTACCTTAAACTTAATCACATATACATAGCTATAGCCATAGCAAAACCCTTAGTCAGAAATGATAAAGGGAAATTTCTCTATCTTGAGTCAGGGTCTGAATCTTTTGTCTTTACTTTGGTCCTTTTGCCTTGCTGTGGATGTGCTTTTCCGCTTTCTCTGGTTTCTGTTCCATGTTTCACTGGTACTTCTTTGTAGCCATTAGGAACCAACTGCAGAATTTCTGGGCTTTCATATCCTACTACTTAAATACAGTCTCCATCAGTTGTGTATCTTCAAACATATCAGTTTATTTTTCCCTAACTTTGAACACATGCTGGAATTTCAAGTTCTACACATCCCTTGCATATATAAATGATGATTTTTGATACATAGCCCAAGAATACCTGCAATGAATGCTATAGTCAGAATACTTTTATCTCTGTCTGTTCATCCATAGCTCCTTTTCTCCCCCTCCCTCTCCCTCCTTCTCCCTCCTGTTCTCTCTCCCTTTCCCTCTCTCTCTTTCTCCCTCTACCCCACCCCCTCTCTCATCTGGGATAAGAAGATAGGGAGATAGCAGCGCTGGGCCAGGGTACCTCTCACTCCCAAGCTCTCTACTCTTCTAATTTAGAGGTTTCATGCACCATGAAAAAGTCCCCAATTTCACCATAGAATGTCTTCTATCATGTGACAGCTGTTCTAGGGAAAACAATTGACTTGCTGCTTCCCTGGAGTTTTACAATTTAATTATTCACTGCCCAATTTGCTGTGGCTCGGGCAATCACAGTATGGGATTCTGAAAATTACTATGAAATATTGCTTTAAAGATAAAATACTTCCTTTACCATAACAGCTTCTTCAGTTGTATTTCCACTAATTTGGTCAGAATTTGTTTTGTTTTATAGTGATCATATTACAATATATAAATGTATCAGATTAACTTAATGTTGTACATCTTAAATTTATACAATGTTGTATGTCAAATATATTTCAATAAAACATTAAATAAGCATTTTTCTTTTTTATTAAATATTTTTGAATTTTATTGTTGTTCAAGTACAGTTTTCTCCCCACTTCTCCACACCCCCCCACCCCAGCCATCCCCACTTCCCTCTCCTGTTTCCACCCCCCCTTGTTTTTGTCCATGTGCCCTTTTCAGTTGTTCCTGGAAAACCCTTCCCCCTTTTCCCCCCATTATCGCCTCCCATCTCCCTTCTGGTTACTGTCAGTTTGCTCTTAATTTCAATGTCTCTGGTTATATTTTGCTTGCTTGCTTGTTTGTTTTGTTGATCTGGCTCCAGTTAAAGGTGAGATTGTATGGTATTTGCCTTTCACTGTAAACAGGCATGTTTTCAAAAAGACTCAATTTCTCACCTCATTTGACCTTAGCATTTTGAAGACTCTTATCTATTGCTATGCCCTAACTTGGGGCTAACTATTCATCCTCCTTTCTGTCCTATTAACACTAATCTATAATAATTATCTACTGTTATAATGATTATTGAGTAAAGGAGACACACATTTATATGAAAAATTAGATGTCCTGAAATAACTGGAAAAAACTGTAATGGCCCTATTTAGAAAAGAGTTTCAATTCAAAATTTCAAGTAAAAGGTTATTTTCATTTATTAAGAAGTATAAAATTAATACAATATTTAAAAAGCAGTAAAAGTTGATCTTCACAAGATCCATGGAAAATATTTTTTAAAAATAACCAAAAAGTTATTTTACCTGTACAACTTTAATTCAGTGAATCAAAACCTGAAAATTCCATCATTTGTTTACTATCAGACCAATCCGTTGATTTTCTCATTCATTTGGCCAGTCTTACCAAGCTTAATAACAGACCAATAATCTAATTAAGACAATTTTAATATACTCATGAATACATTATTTACTTATAATTGCTAACTGTATATACCTATCATGCTATATCCTCCCACCACAAGTAAGTCTCCCAAAAGTCTTTTCGCATTTGTTTCTCCTGTACCATAAAGTTTTATCTTGTACAGAGTGGGTGCTCATTAAAATGTATGTCAAAATAAAATATCTATCCCCAAATCTAGTGGTGAGAAAGCTAATTTTCACTCTGCAGACATCATTATGAATTCAACACTCAGAAAACAAAAGTGTAAGTTTCAGTTATGCAGGATAAATAAGTTCTGGACACCTAATATGCAGCTTGATGACTACAGTTAACAATATTGTATTATTAATATATAGTTGAATCTACAAAAGATTAACTATGCGAGGTGAAGGATATGTCAATTAACTTGATTGTGGTGATCATTTCACAATGCATAACATCTCAAAACATCATGTATATAATTGTATATATATATAAGGTAAGTTGTATACCTTAAATATATACAATTTTGTCAATTATAGCTCAATAAAGCTGTAGGAGTAAGGCAAAGAAGGTATTGTCTCCTCATCCATTCTGTTCTTTTGTTTATCAGCAGAAATTCTTCCCAAATAGATGAGTATTGTTTTCTTTATTTCTTTCCTTCTTTTTACATATCTATGTATGTATGTATGTATGTATGTATGTATTTTTATTGTTGTTCAAGTACTGTTGCTCCATTTTCTCACCACCACTTTCCCCCACCCCACCACCCCCCTCCTCCCACCCTCAGTTCTACCCCCCTTTGACTTTGTCCATGGGTCTTTTATCCATGTTCCTTGATGACCCTTCCTCTTTTTCCGTTATCCCTTCCCCTCTCCCCTCTGGTTACTATCAGTTTGTTCTTTATTTCCATGTCTATGGTTATATTTTGCTTACTTGTTTGTTTTGTTGATTAGGTTCCACTTACAAGTGAGTTCATATGGTATTTGTCTTTTACTGCCTGACTTACTTCACTTAGCATAATGCTCTCCAGTTCCATCCATGCTGTCAGGAAAGGGTAGGAGTTCCTTCTTTCTTTCTGCTGTGTAATATTCCATTGTGTAAATGTAAGATAGTTTTTTTCTTAAGATTTGTTTGTTTGTTTGTTTGTTTATTTATAGACAGAAGGGAAGGGAGGGAGAAAGAGAAAGAGAGAAACATCAACGTATGGTTGCTTCTCACGCACTCCCTACCAGGAACCTGGCCTGAAACCCAGGCATATGCCCTGACTGGGAATCAAACCAGTGACCCTTTAGTTCACAGGCTGGCACTCAATCTACTGGGTCACAGCAGCCAGGGCTAACATAGTTTTTTGATACACTCACTTACTGATGGGCTTCCAGCATTTGGCTATTATAAATTGTGCTGCTATAAATATTGGGGCATGTAGGTTCTTTTGAATTGGTGTTTCAGGATTCTTAGGGTATAATGCCAGCAGTGGAATTGCTGAGTCAAAAGGCAGTTCCCAAGTAGATGAGTATTTATCATGGATTTAAAGGCACCTTAGACGGAGCATCTTTTACCACCATCTTCCAAACTTTGTTCAGTAAAGTTTTAACAAATGAAACTGATAACTTAACGCCTGTGAAAAGCAAAAGAATGGCCTCCCTAAGTGGTATACATCCTCATCTCCAGAACCTGGGAATATGTTGCTTTCTATGGCAAAGGGAATTAAGGTTCCAGATGGAATTAAGGTTGCTAATTATCTGACCTTAAAGAGGCTGCTGTGAATCATGTCGGTGGGTCCAATGCAATCACAAGGGTCTATAACGTGGAAAAGGAAGGGAGAAGAGAAGGTCAGAGAAAGCAATGCGATGACGCGAGCACGGGTCGACAACATGCCAGTGGGCTGCCGTTGAAGAAAGAGGAAGGAGCCAGGGGCCGAGGAATGCCGGAATGTTCTATAAGGTGTAACAGACAAGTAAATGTATTCTCCCTAGAGACTACAGAAAGGAACACAGCCCTACTGACACCTTAATTTTAATCTAGAGAAATCTGTGTCAGACTACTGAAGTACAGAACTGTAAGATCGTAAATTCATGTTGCTTTAAGCCACAAACTTTGTGGTAAGTTCTTAAGGTAACAGTAGAAACCTAACACAATGCCCAGGAATTTTTTTTTTTTTAATTCTGAGAGCAAAAACTTTAACACAGAAATAGTTAGACAATATATTTTTACATATTCTATTTCCTAATGACAGTTTAATTGGTCTCCATGATAAATGAGCCAGATGTTTTCTGAGAGTTAACCAACGCAATGACCCATTAAAAGTTAAGGCCTGACAACAAACCAATCGACACCACAACACAGCTCCTATTATTATTATTAGTTCACCTCTTCAGAAATTGTCTCTCTAAAGCATTTATCTTGACTTTACTCTATGAATTATAATTCAAGGTAAGCAAAGAGTTGGTGAGGGGACTTCCTGTTCGTAAAATTAGGTCATCTAGTAAATTAAAAAGGAAAGAAAGAATTGTAATATCACCATTTTGAAACTCCTTAATGAAGCAATGAAAATGACCAGGGATCCGCAAACTCCCACCAAGGGTCATGTCCAGTCCTTATGAGCTGGAAATGATTTTTACATTCTTAAGTGGTTTTTCAAATCAAAAGCACAATATTTCACAACATGTAAAAATTATATGAAATTCCCATTTTAGCATTTGTTTATAAAGTTGTATTGGTACATAGCCATGCCTATGTACTTACAGAATGCCTATAGCTGCTTTTGAACTGTAACATCAGAGTTGAGTAGATGTAAGAGACTTTATAGTACTCAAAACCTAAAAAATTTACTATTTGGTCTTTTGAATAAAAACAGGCTGCTAACCCCACTCTAGGATATGATCATCAATGGTAGCTACTACCTAAAATGAGAGGCAACCAGAATACCTACGAAGTATTCATGCCGAAAAAAATCCAAATTGATCAAGCATGCTTGTCAAACTTACAGTTCACAGGAAATACAATGGACAGAGAAACATGTAAGGTAACACCACTGGGATGTGTTCAGAAAAATAAGAATGTGGGAAATAGTATAGTACATAAATTTCTTTGACAAATAATTTTCAATAGAAAAAAATATCAAGATATAGGGGAAAACTATAGACTTAAAAAACAATTGGAATGTGTCAATTCAAACAAACTGTGGTTAAAAAAAATAACAGAATTATCAGATCGTCAAGGAAGTATAACCTAACTTAATATATAAAGTTATTAGGAAAGTATTAACCTGTTTAAATTTCATTTTAATTAGAAGTCCTTATCCTTCAGATATTTTTTAGATGAAGTGATATTTAGCATTTGCTTTTAAAAACATAGTGGGGAGTGAAGGGGTAGAAAATAGGGGTATAACAGAAATAAACCCGTGTATCTATGGTCAATTAATATTCAACAAAGGGGGCAGAAGAATAAAATGGAATAAAAATAGTCTCTTCAACAAATGGTGTTGGGACATCTGGACAGCTTCATGCAAAAAAAAAAAAGAAACTCAAGCACCAAGTTACACCATACACAAAGATAAACTCAAAATAGATAAAAGACTTAAATATAAGTTGTGACACCATAAAAGTTCTAAAGGAGAACATAGGCAGGAAAATTTCACATATTCCATGCAGCAATATTTGCATCTATATGTCCCCTAAAGCAGGGGACATAAAAGAAAGAATAAACAAATGGAACTTCATCAAAATGAAAAGCTTCTGCATGGCTAAAGAAAACATCAGCAAAATGAAAAGGGAACCAACTGCATGGGAAAACATGCAGTTTTCCAAGGTATCTTGCCAATGATACCTCAGACAAGGGTTTGATCTCCAAAATATATAAAGAACTCACACCACTCCACACTAGGAAAACAAACAATCCAACTAAAAAATGGGCAAAGGACCTGAACAGACACTTCTCCAAGGACATACAGAGGGCCTATAGACATATGAAAGGATGCTCAACATCAGTGGCTATTGGAGAGAAGCAAATTAAAACCACAATGAGATATCTCCTCACATCTGTTAGAATGGCCATTCAACAAATCAACAAACAACAAGTGCTGGTGAGGTTGTGGAGAAAAGGGAACCCTAGTACATTGTTGATAGGAATGCAGACTAGTGAAGCCACTGTAGAAAACATACGGAACTTCATCAAAAACTGAAGATGGAAGTGTCTTTTGATCCAGTGATCCCACTGCTGGGATTATACCCTAAGAATTCTGAATCACCAATTCAAAAGAACCTATGCACATCAATGTTCAGAGCAGCACAATTTACAATAGCCAAGTACTAGAAACAGCCTAAGTACCCAGCAATAAATGAGTGGATCAAAAAATGGTGGTACATTTACACAATGGAATACTATGCAGCAGAAAGAGAGAAGGAGCCCCTACCCTTTGAGACAGCATGGATGAAACTGGAGAGCATTATGCTAAGTGAAATAAGCAAGTTAGTGAAAGACAAATAGCATGTGATCTACCTATAACTGGAACTTAATCAACAAAACAAATAGTGAGCAAAATAGAACCATAGAAATTGAAATAAAGAACAAACTGACAGTGACCAGAGGTGGGAGGATTGGGGAAAACAGAGAAAAGAAGGGGAAGGAACAGTATAAAGGACCCAAAGACAAGGAAAAGGGGGTGGGGGAGGATTGAATGTGGGAGATGGGGGTAGGCAGGGCAAGGGAAAGTAATGGGGGGAAATAATTGAACAATAAAAAATTAATACAAAATATATGTATTGATGAAGCAAGATTTGTCATGATTTGATCATTGTTGAAGCTGGATATGAGGACATGGAGTTTATTATACTACTCCCTCTACTGTTATATATGTTTGAACTGTCCTTAATAAAACTATTTTGAAAGCTATCTTTCCCAAAAGTCATAAGGTTTATGAAGAGAATAATTTTATAACCATAATTTATTTCATAACATAAAGAACCCAATGATAAAAATACCAAAAGCAATGAGTATTTTATATATTAATATGACATAGATTTGACATTTTATCTCAAACTGTCAAAATCACCTCCAGTACAAACATAAAATAATAGACATTTCAAGGACCAGTATCTACTGTAAAAAACAATCATCTTGAAGAAGACAAGCTGATTTTATTTGGGGTATAGGGGGATAAATGGTAATGGAAAAAATACAATAAAAAAGGAACTATTAGGAAAAAAATTTTTAAACCAGAAGCCTAAAACAAACAATTTATTAGCTTTATATTATATCTTGGCTGTAAACAACAACATTCTAATTTCAAAAGAATTAAAGACCACAAATAGCACTTCCCCATCAAACAAAGGCAACTTCTGACCATGATAACTACTGTTAATACCTCTGGTTAATACCACAGTTAAGTAACATTCCATTTAATGAGTAGCTCTTGCCAGACACTGAACTAGCTATACACATTAACACACAATGTTCCTAGTTCATCTTGGGGGCAGGTATTCCCATCATCCTAGTCTATGACTAAGGCACTGAGACACAGAAAGACTAAGTTGAAAGCCCTGTTAATGCCCTAAATCAAACTGGAAATCAAATCTGTCCAATTTCAGTGTCAACACAGTCTCAAAGCAGGAAACCAGCACCACTTCCCTGCAACCCCTTGCAAAGTCTGGCTCTATTCAGTAATAGGACCTACACAATCTTGAACTTCCTCTGGTGCAACTCTAGAGAAGGAGCCTTGGTCCTTATGTCTTCCAAAGAGCAATCTCAGTTCCTGATTTCCTGAGTTTATAACCTGTCAAAAATATTTGCAAATTAAGAACCAAAGAGACAAGTACAAAGATGTTCATGAATATTGTTTGCAATAGCAAAAAAAAAAGGGAAATGAACCAATTCTTGCCCACAGAGCAATGAGTGAATGACCTGTGGTATTAACACATGCTGAAATAAGAGGCACCAGCTGCATGTAACACCTTGATATAGTTCAAAATATATAATGTCAAGTGAAAAAACCAAATTGCAAAAGAATACACATTATAAATGTAATTCATGTAAAAGATTTTAAACTACTTATACATCTTTATTAATACATATGTAGTAGAGATTTTTTTTAAAAATAAAACTATATAAGAACAATAATCCTCAAGTTCAGAATATTTCCTAGCTTTGGAAAAATAATCAAGTGAATGGTAGGGAGATAATTCAGCTGTATCTGCAACACTTTAGTGTTTAAAAATAAAGAAAATAGGTTAAATTGTTAATATTAGTTTAATCTGTGTTATGAGTATGTGGATTTTTTCATAATATGTTATTGTTTCTGTATATTTGAGACAATTCAAATTTTAAATAAAAATAAATACAATAAATACTTTTTCTTTAAAAAGAAGATGGGAAAGGAAAAATGAATTCTTCTGATAAAATTGGAGAGAAAAGAGGCATAGAACTATAATTTGCCTATGGTCACACAGCTAATAACTGACAGAATGAGGATTCCAATCTAAACCTGTTTGATCCTGAAGCTACCATACTGTTCTCTAAAATTAATTCCAATTTCCCTAAAACTCCCAAATTAAAGATGACCTGCATTCAAATTCAACCTCTTGGGAACACTTGCCCAATACAGCCCTCCCTCCTAATCTCTCCATTATAAAGTTCATTCACAGAGAATTCCTAGAAAACTCAACCTTTGAAAAGGACAAAACCTAGTTGGTTATTACCATGGATGTGCTCCCTTTTATGTGACTATTTTGCGGTTGAAGTTCTGATACTCTAGAGAGGCGTTTTGAATGAATATGCAATCCCATGACATTGAATGCATGAACTGGCAGTTTCTCACATCAACTCTGACCTCAAATACCTGTTTTAAGGACAATGAAAGTAGTGATTCCCACCTTTTGAAATCTAAGAAATTTCCCACATCTCTTGAGGTGTTTGGAGAGATCAAAGTATTGAAGTATTTGGGTAGGTCAAAGGTTCAAAGTAACACTTTAGCCATCTCTGAATTAATAAACACAAGTTTTCATAAAAATAAATATTTTTGCATGATACCATTGAATTATTCACTAACATTATACACTAAACATGTACTAAGTAAAACCTGGAAAGAGGGCAATTATGACTCTCACAAAGGTATTATTGCCCTCTTTCCAAATCCAAACAACTTTTTTCTTTTTTTTTTTTTAATCATCTTTTAAGATTCAGTCACCAAGCCTAGGAAACTTTTTATCTAAACTTTGTATCCCCATCCCTTACAATGATTTACTACTTCAACTTTTGCTCTATTGCATTCTCACCATAAGGCTGGACTCTATAAATCTCTGTCTTGTTGCTTTGCGTGTGTGTCTTGTATTAAACCGTCAGTTTTGTTGGGAAAGTTGTCCAGTGCCTACCATGGTGCCTATCATTTCCTGGCTACTGAGCGAATGTTAGATGAATAAAAGTTTATTATTTTAAACATTGTTCTCTGTAATCCTTCCATTTTTGCACTACCAGACATCCTCTGGCTATGCAAAGGAAAAAAACAGAAAATAAAGCCAATGCACAGACCATCACATCTGGTCAGAACAGATGACTATAATGTTTTGCTACTATTTATAAGTGATTTTAATGATTTGATTTTTAAAAAATCTCAATAAAGAATGTCAGGAGGAACTGTTCTAATATATTTTTAAATAATTGAAAACACATTTTAAAACATCATAATACAAGGATAGTTTACGTCTCAAAATATTTTAATCACTCATTTGCCTCCTAATATATTCACAGCCCTCAAATTAAAGATGAAACAAAATTAAATTTTAATTCACTATGATTGATGAGAAAAAGCTTGTTGGTTGTTATATTAATTACCAGGAAAAAGACAACATTTCAGAAATGCTTGAACAAAATGAACCATATCTGAAAATGGATTTGTTCCCCATCAAAAAAAATCACAATGACAAGAGAATGCATCTGTATTCCCGAGCAATAAAACTTTGTCCCCATTTTAGTTTTTTAACACAGTGAGTAAAAGGCAGTAGACAAAAAATCTACCTGTCAAGAAATGCTTTATTCAGTAATGGACTAGCACTGCAGGAGATTCATTCTGCTTTCACCAGGAGAGTCCTTTGTGTAACGAGAACAAACTATTAAGGGTTTAATGACACTGCAATAGCATATTAGACACTGAAAAGGGAAACAGGGATTCTTTTCACCAACTTGCTGTTGTTTCCACTACAGCCACCAAGGGATCTACCATCCACACAATGCTCAAGTGGGCAATTGGTTTGGAGATGAGTTTTTCTGACTTTAGCCCTGCCTTTGACTCAGTTTTTCCTCATTTATTTTAAGATCTTGATGAACCCAGCTTCAAAACGAGATCTTGAACAGTCAGAAGTTATCTATGAGACCCAAAGGAACAAGTCAGCTTCAGAAATGGAAAGAGGTTTGTTCATGGAATCCCCCTGCACACATAACATCTCAAACAGCAGTGGGAGGAGGGAATTTGATAACCAGCTGAACTGGACTTATCTACTTTGCAGCTGTGTCTTCTGTACAGTCACTGCGGTTTCTATACACTTGCAGTTGCTCACCTGTCTGCACAAGGTGTGAAGTTCTGTGGTTGGCATCTGCTGAGCGGGGTGATTGTGGCATTAGTGGAAGCAAGAGTGCCACCTAAGGTTGAAAACTAACTCTAATTACAACTCCCTCATTTCACTCCCTCAGAACTGTTGCTTTTCATTCTTTTGCACAGCTTACTTAAAAATTAAATTAAATCTACAACTATTTGAAAAAAGAAAGCCTTTATAGAGGAGAAAATCACCTTTCAAAATTAAAAATACATACATGCCAAGGTGAGCATCTGATACTTGTGACACCAAATGGCAGTTTTTGAATCACCTTTCAATAGCTCTCCATGCATTTCTGTGTAAATAGAATTGAAAAAATAATAAAAATACCACAAATAATAATACTTGAAGTAGAAATATGAAATTCAGATCATAATAGCATGGAAGCAAAGAAATTTTAAATTATTTTTATGCCCATTGAGCAATTACCAGACATTTTGTGATATATTAATATCCAGAAGCTTAATTTCATACCCCGAATTCAAATATATAAACTTTCATACTAATATACCTATAAAACTGGCATTATTTTAAAAACATTTTTTTTATATTTAAAAAGCATTATCTGCTTTGGCTGGTGTAGCTCAGTGGATTGAGTGTGGACCTGCAAACCAAAGGGTTGACAGTTTGATTCCCAGTCAGGGCACAGGTCTGGGTTATGGGCCAGGTCCCCAGCTGGGGGCATTCAAGAAGTAACCACACATTGATGCTTCTCTCCCTCTCTTCCTCTCTTCCCCTCTCTCTACAAATAAATAAATGAAATCCTTAAAAAAAAAAACATAATCTATGACCCACTTCCAGAGAGGAACAAATTCTAAGGAGTAAATATGGTTAAATCCTTCTTTACCAGAATTTTATGATTTGGAATGTAATTGGAATACTGTAGATTACTAGATTAAAGCTTGTATTGTCAAATATAAAGTGTAAGAATAAGGGGCAAGAAGGATATCTCTTAAATTACAAGAAAAAGAAAACAATGTCCTTTGAAATAATAAAAAATTGATTTGTTAGACATACCCATGACTGTGGCCCAGAACTTGAAAACACACCCTTTAAATGTTGTGATTTGGAAATGTTGTGTTCTTCCAGCTGCACAGGGTGGTGCTGAACAGAAGCAGACCCCAGAGAGCTGCGTCAGGGACAGTACACACTCTCCCACCAGGCCCCTACATTACTCTATAAAGAACACCGAGAGACCATTTTCTGAGTTCCAAAGAGAGTGCCCGAAATGCAAGTTTTTTATTTTTAACAGTAGCATTAAAATCGTGGGGCCAGCCTCTAAGAAACCTCTAAGACAACTACAACATACTTAGTGATAAGTAGGTAGAAAATCTAACTACCAAGGTTAATTCAAGCAGATCTCCCCTACACTTCACACCCAAAAACCCCACGACTTAGATCGTAAAAGAAAAATATTTTCTATGTGACTAGGAATATGGCAGACCTCTCCTTGCTAGAGAAAATCTCTCCCATTATTTATCATGTATGCATGCTTTGTTGTTCATTAAAATGAAAAATAATGCAATCATTTCCATTGGGAAGAAAGTCATGAACTGTGTTGTTCATTGGGCATAACTTTAACTGGAAGTGATTTCAAGACTGTCATTATAGCAAAGAAAAGAGTAACAAAGGTCATGTTAATAAAACAACTATATAATCTTTTTACATTCTCAAAAGGAAGAAAGATGTAAAAAAGCTCCCAATTTTATTAACTAAATTTTTACACATTTATCTATTTCATCTTCAAAGAAAAGAGTAAACTCCTCGTGATTTTTATCAGGATAGATGCCACAATATTTCTGAGTATAACACAAAATAAATAAAATCTAAAGCCACATCACAAGATATCGTATTTATTCATAAGAATAAATTAAAAGCAGCATTAGTCATCTTAATACACGATAATATGACTAATATTAATTAGTCACTTTAATCACTTCCTATTCTATAGTATCAGCTATGTCTTTATACAAAATACAGTGTGTTGAAAATAGCACCAGAAAAAAAATCTTACCCTGAAGATTAAAACTTGTATAAAGTATATCTGCTGCAAGCATTATCACTCCCTCCTTTCTGTTTGCATATATAAGTGGGGTGTCTCTCTTACAAATGAAGTAGAAAGTCTTTGTTAACAATGGAATCAAACCTTGGTTAGAAACCTCATTAGCATGGCTAGGAGCACTTACTAGATTTTTTAGAATAAAGTCAATATCAAACTTGCTATGCAATGTGAGAAGAAGCTGAGGCTTTTACCACAACTGGTTTTTAACTGAATTACTAATGTTCCAATTAACAAGTACTGCAGAGAAAAATAGCGCTTTCATCACACTTAGTAAACAAGAGGACACAGTTACTTTTCCAGATGTCTTCTGGTTTCCATGGTATCCTATTATGCCCTCTTTCTCACACTAATCTTTATTCTAAGTGACAAACCTGAGAGTTATTTAACCGAACATATGTAGATTTTATATGTCCCTGATAGAGACTCTGCACACACCTGTTGAACAGAATCAAAGAAGCAACATAAGTTACTTAAAATAATACTTAGACATTCTAGCAAAAGGAGGATCAAATCAAATCTTAGTTCATATGATTGATAGAAACCAGAAGTCATCAATGTTATCTTTTTCACATAATTTATTTCAGAAATACCTATCTTCAGAGTAGTAATATTCTTTTGAAAATATTTTAAGCTACATTTCTAAACAAATAATATTTCAATGTCTACAATAGTATACACAGCACTTAGTATATCCATATTTAAATAAAAACTCACAAAATACAGTAAATATTACAGGAAATATTGCAAATTTAATAACATTTTCTGCTAGTAGTATTTGTGAACAAGCAAACAAAATAAACACACCATAAACTTTAATGTGTTTTTATGTCATTATGTTGAAATAATGTCTTAAACATCGTGCTTTTCAGGGATTAATTTTTATCCTCCGGTGGCGACCCTGTCCGGAAACAGAGCAGGGTGACATTACTCATGCTATGAAACACAATGCTCACATCCCATCGTCTCTTTTAATTAATTCGGTTTATCTTCACCACACAATAAATGATGTCAACCCCTCTGTATGTGAAACATAAATACGCACACACCCTGGCTGATGCCCTTCGTATTTTGGAAGTTAAAAGCGGTATGTCCTTCTTCCCTATGAGCAACAGGAGGGCTCTGCACTCTCTTTTAAAACAGAGCTCTCTCCCTCTGGGCTGAAGGAAGACAGCTAATATTTAAATACTAAAAATGTAAATGCAGCTAAAGTTTTTATCAACTGTCTTCTCTACACAGACGATGCCTATGTTAATTTCACTTGAGTGCTTCTGTTGCATTAATTAGACATTGAGGAGGAGCTGACACATGGGAAAACTGTTTTCTGAATGCTTATATGTTAACAGTAGGATTAGAAGCACCTGGGATATTTTCGCTATTCTCTTCATGCAAATGATATTCCGCAAACAATTAAACGCACGCATTAACATAGTGGGGGTGTGGTATGGAAAGAGCAACTGTTAAGAGAGTAAAAATATGACATGCCCTTCCTCTGCCGCCCTGATTCAGCGGGTGCCGCGTACCTCCGAACATGCCGCACAGAAAGATCCCCAGGACGGACAAGTCACAACCATACACTCTGCAACATCTCACACGCTCTGATCATTGCAAAACTCTATGATGACAGCGAGCCCCTCGCCTCTCAAACGTGTTTTCCATTTTTTCAACACAGATATGTCAGGAGACTCTCCGTGGCTGAAGAAAGGGAAGTCATTCCTTCTTGCCCCTCCTCACATACCCCACTTTTTCCGTTAGAAGCGACTCCACAAGTTCCCTGGCAGGAGCCCCTAAGGAGGCAAGTTCAGCACCATGGAAAGGGCTCTAGCGTGCAGAGAGGGAGGGAAGGAGAGGCTGAGGGCTCTCTCCCGGCCACTCACCGGTGTCTGCTGCGACGGGAGTCCCGAGCGCTTGGTGGACCCCTGCTTGGAACTTAACCTTTTCCACGACTCCGCAAACCTGCCCCTGCTGGCGCTCCGGCTGCGCCTGCGGTTCTCGGCGCTGTCCTCTCGGTCTGAGCAACCCCGCTCCATTTCCGCCGCATCCCTCCACTTCTTCCCCATGCTAAGTTCGCCTCTCTTGGCCAGGCAACACCCCGGCGCCGAGCGTTCTCGCTAGCTCCTCTCGCCACCAGGTCTCACCAGTCTTCGCGCAGCTCCGGGTTGGCGCCGCCTTTGCCTCCGCCGGCTCCTGGAAGAACCCAGCGCTGGGGTACCGCTGCCACCAGGCTGCGCTTGCGCCTGCGATTGGCTAAACTCGGCTGGGACTGCGAGCGCCACCTGCTCTGAAGCCAGCTTCCTTTTGCTCCCTAAATTTCTCTCCCACCCACAGCAGCAGCCACCTTCCCTGGGGGGCGCACGGCCCACTCCTGGGACTGTTGTTGCGCCACTGGCGAGGTATTTCCAGTCACCCGACCCCGCCCGGTGCCCCAGGCCTGGAGACCAACCTCACCCCACTCCAAGCTGCAGGTGCAAGCCTGGGTTACTCACACGGGGTGGGTGGAGACAAAGAACGCATGCAACTTTGTCATTCTTCCATTCTCTTTCTTCCCTTTCTCCTCTTTGCAGGAACAACTATCTCCTAAGGATCCTTGAGGAGAGAGAGTAGAGCTCCATCTTGTCAGGCACCACGCCAATTCCTTCTCATGCTCAGTCAGACTAGCCCACTGGTCCTTAAACTTGCCTGCGCACTCTAACTACTTAAATCTTTTTGTTGTTATTAATACTGATATTTCTAGGAGGCTAATTAAATTGGCCGGGCTATGGCCTGGGAATCCAAATAGTTAAAAGCCTTCCAAGGTGATTGATTCTTTCTGCTCTAACCCCAATTAAGAGTTTTCGGGGACCCATACTATGGGCACAGGGCAGAAGAAGGCCTTTGAAGGGAGGAAGGGGTTGATACTCCTTAATCAACTCATTTTTCTCTCCAGGGTAGGAAGGGGATATTCAGTTTACCCTCTCACTCCTGGAGCAACAGTGGTACAGCAGTTAAGCAGTGAGAATGATATGTGAGCTCCTGTATGTAATATATTCCTTGGCACTTCCGCCTCGTCCCAGGTTCACATATCCGCCTTCTGCTCATTACAGGGAAAGCTCGCAAACTCTCATAAGTTTCGTGTCAGTTATTTGACCAGACTGAGCTGTCATGCTCAGAAATGCCCTTGATCTGACGAGAGAGAGCCGCTGGGGGTATCACACATTTACAAAAGCTGAGACAATCACTTCACTCATTCTTAACAGGAAGGAGGCCTAAAATTGCTCCTGGTCAAAAGGGCTGTCTGGTTGCTTATCTGTTGCAATGGCAACAGATGTATCTTCATTTTCTTCTCTCTTCTTTTTTGTGAAACAGCATTCTGCCTCCTATTTGAAAAAATGCCAGGTTCCCCCAGGAGGAAAAGGTAAAAAGGGATCAAGAGGAAAGGTGCAAAGACTCTAGGAAAATTGATATTGTGGTGCCAGTTGGGAAAATCATAATCTGAGTTGTCAGTGGTCAGTCTGATTAAGCAGAGGTCTGGGAACCAGCTGATTTACGGAAATGAAATAGCCCTAAAAACCCACAGCTGTGCACCTGTGTGCAGTGCTACATTAATATTAATCTCATCATTTTTAAGCAAAGGGACTCAGAGAGCGTACTTCCTATCTTTTTAAACAACTGCCCGTGTCCAGAAATCGCACACCCGTGTTAAACAAAATGAGATCCTAAACACTGTTTGCAAAACACAATGCTATTAACGAGAAAACCACAGGCTCCACTTTGCAGTGCAACATTTCACGGAAATATGATGATTCAGTCCAAATTTCTCCCTCTCGCAAAAATAAATTGAAATTATCATGCGTAGTTTACAAATTAGGTGGGTAGGAGAACTAAATATCAGTTAGGGAGTAGAATAAAATTCAGCAAGTTATGACTTACAGTAAGTAGTTACCGTTTCCTTTACTTACCAACATAGGGGGAAACTCCCTAGGAAATGAAAAGTGTGTGTGATAACTCAGATGCCTTGAAAGTTCCCTTCTAAGGTATAATGATAGGATCCCTGACAAGGAGCTCAGAGGGGCCTCCACAGATACATCAAGGAATGCTACCCGAGAAGCTCACCTCACAGAGCCATGAGGCCCTGGTTCACCCACGTCAGCTCATTAAGGGGAAAATAACCCTGCCATCAAGGGTATCCGTCATGAATGATGGTACCAGCGTTGTATGAGCACTCACAGCAACCGATGGTTTTTTTAGACAAACCTAGAAAAATGTAATGATGATTGATGATTGCACATGACTTTTTTTCTGTTTGGTCTAAAAATGAGCTTTCCATTGCCCTTATCTAACAGTAGTGTTTTTAAAGCCCTATTTGAAGACGATCTCTGCATTTCTTTTTTGCACTCAACACGTACCAAAAATATCTGGGAACTGCACAAGAGGCTAAATTAGGTGTGATTATAGACAAGCAGAAAACTGGCCCTTTCCACTTCTGATGTTCATTTGTCTTCTCCAAATTTCCTAATAGCCAGGAAGTGGAAAACTAGGTTGAAAGTCTATCATATTTCTTACAAAGTTAGCACAGAATGCTGGCAGCACCAAAGCTAAGAATACATTCAAAATCACCAGCACGGACATTCTGGAATCAGAGTTGAAAGCCATTTCCAGAGCAACTTAACTTTAATGGAAGAGTCACTGCAATTACAAAGGTGGATGTGAATACATTAAAATGCAAATGGGAAATATGACGTAAACCTTTTGTCCTCCATGGTTTCTAGGCATTAAAAAATGTGAATATTAGTAGATAAAGATTAAGGCAAAATTACTTATATTGTTAAACAAGAGATATTCTACATAAAATAAAAATGTAAAGATATCACCCTGGTCAGGTATTCATTTTTTGGAGTATCATCCCATACACCAAAAGATTGGAGGTTCGATTCCCAGTCAAAGCTCAATCACCGTAGAGAAGGCAGCCAATCAATTTCTCTCTCATATCACTGTTTCTCTCTCTCTCTCTCTTTTCCCCCCTCCTCTCTCTCAAATCAATAAGCATATCCTTGGGTGGAGATTAAATATATATAAATAAAAATGTAAATATATAAATATTAGTAGAGATAAGGCAAAATTAAGTATATTGTTAAATAATAGATATTCTATGTAAAATAAAAGTATAAATATATATCTTTATGTTTGAATCAATCAAAACATAATATTGTGCAATGTCCTGGTCTGGAAAGTAAATTTTACACAGTATCCCAAAAAAATTCTCAAGAAAATATCAGCAGGGGAAAGTGGTGGTGGGAAAATGGAGACAACTATCTTCAAACATTAATAAAAAATGATAAAAAAAAGAGAAAAAATCAAATGCCAACGGTATTCTATTAGTCATAGGAACTCTATGAAGCTTACACGGCCCTACTGCTGAGTATGCTATGAGTCAATGATCAGAACAAACTCTCCAAACCCCATTTGCCCTAGGTCACATGGTCGTGCACTTATTGTAAGAGAGTTAATAAGAAATTTTTTTTTTCTTTTGGTTATTTCCAGTACTTGTAACTCTCAGACATACCCTGGGACTAACTAGATCAAGCAAAACACAAGCAGTCGGGTAAACAGAGAGTGATGAAAACTGCAGAGCCAGGTTTGATCCCAAAAACCTCCTCAAAAAGTAAGAGAATATAAACCACATTTTATCAATTCTACCATCATCCATTTTTTACACTTTATACCTCTCTGAAACAGGATGCCTTTTATAATAGATGGTATCTCAGATTCAGTGTAATATGAATCATAGAGCCTCGGAGACAGACAGACTCCTGGAGTTCTGACCTTAGAAACCCAACATGCAATCACTCACCCTCTGCCTAAACACTCATTCTTCAGCATTAGGTTCTTCTTCCTCTTAAGTGGGACATTTCATTTTTAAACACTTTTAATCAGTACAAAGCCCGTCTTTATAAACTAAGCTAAAACCCATACCTTCTACCCTTATTTTAAATTCTGGAGTCACACTAATTTAACATATGTTTTTTTTCTTGTGATAATTATCAAGTACTTGATGATGGCCTTTGTAAGTCCCCTAAAATTTCTCTTCCCTTAAGCTATATAGTGTCTAATTCCTTTTGTCACCTCCCTCCACCATGAAGGAACAAAGTTAGAATCAGTACTCTTGCAAACTAAGAGAAATGTGAACATTGAAAGTGTGAAGAATTTGGGGCCACCTATTTTGTGGATTCACTAAAAGCTTAATCACTATGAATAGACACACAGCAAAGTGGAATTAGTCAATACCTATGAAGCAGGAGACAGGATGTAGAACTTGTGTTTAAGTATTATTAGGTTCCCTCCAGTAAACATGAGACCTGAGTCTCGCACAAGCCAAACAAATATGAGAGTTGAAATAATTATTCCTGTAACTCAAGTGAAAAATCATCCAAAGATCATGACTATTCTTAGAGAAAAGGAGCAGTAGGGTTAAACAGGTTTATGTAAATCGGCCATCTATGTGGATGAAATTTACTGGGTGATAACTTCCTGAAAAATTCTCCTCCTTCTCAGTGAAAAACAATCTCATATCTTCCCTGAAATACCGGCTGACAAGCCTTTCTGGTTACACAGCCTGTCAAGGCCTCCTGCAAAAGTCATTGCAGGTCAGGGAAGTGAGCTCCATATCTGCACTGTTTCCTTTCTTACCTGCGTCCTACCTTCTCACCTCTTTACCTCCTCTCTTCCTTCCCTCTTCAGTTCTCTCTGTGTTTCTCTCTTTCCCTCCTTCTCTCTCCCTCTCCTTCCTTTCCTGTGTCCTCCCCTCTTCCCCTTCTTTTTTCCCTTCCTCCTTTTAATTTTTCTGTAGACCATTCCCTCAACATAAAGCAAACAAAATTCTACAGTTTCCCAGGCTTTCTACTCTTTAAATGCTATTGTAATTTGTAGAAATCTTTACTATACACCCTCTTTATATTTCATTGATGTATTACTATGAATTTACATATAAACAATGTTCCTCTTTCTAAATTTATACATAGATATTTTGTAAAACTTTGTTTTAAAGTTAAGAGATGATGAATAAAGTGAATAGTATAAAATTATAATGGAAAATGATAATTTGGGGTTGGCAAAAAGTCTGTTTAGCTTTTCCCATAAAATAAAAGATACATTTTTCATTTTCACCAGTAACTTTATTGATTTGGATATTTTCAGTATGTTGGCTATCTCCTGGCTTCTAGTGGGTAGAGGCCAGGGGTGCTGCTAAACATCTCCCAATGCATAAGACAGACCCACAGTGAAGAATTATTTGGCCAAAACTTCAATAGTACCAAAAAACTTTACAAACCACTTTTGACACATTCGATCAGTCACAGAACCTTCTCCGCACACTGAACAAATCTTTTTTTTTTTGCATTTCAGTTGCATTTTTACCTTTCTTGAAAGAATAAACATAATAGGCCAAAAATATTGCTCAGTTTTTCCATATTCAGTGCTAAAATGGCTGCACAAAAATTCACCAATTTTGATAATTTTTTTAGTGCACTCTAGTATGACAGCGCACTCTAGTATCACAATACAATCCAAAAAAATTGTTTCAAATGAAGTTAAAGACAACTAAGTACTACTAGAGCCATCGTACGAAAAGGAAAAAAAAACCTAAATGAACTTTTTGGCCAACCCACAACCCAATATAATTGAAAATAATATAACCATCATAATTGGGGAGAAGGGAGAGAGAACAGAAAGGGGAAGGGAGGTATAAGTGAATTAAATTCCTACCCATTATAAAATAATGTCTAAAATAAATGAATCAAGAAATATTGATATAACACTCCCATCGGAATGGCTAAAATTCTGCAGATAGAAAATTTAAGTAGAAAAAAAAAGATACTGAGTATTATCAAGGTTATGAAACAACTGGAACTCACACACCATCGGTGGGAGTATATTGGTACAAACTTTTTGGAAAACTATTTTGTGCTATCTACTAAAGCTGATGATATGCATACTATGACCCTGCATTTCTACTCCAAGTACATACCCAACAGATATGCATAAATGGGGTCATTAAAATACTACAAGAACATTCATAGCAGCACTATTTGTGAAAGTCCCAAACTAGAAACTACACTAATACCCATCAACATCAAAACAGGTAAATAAAATATGGTATATTAAGACAATGGAATTCTTTACAGCAATGGGAATGAATGAACCTCTGTTATATGCAAAACCAGGGATGGTGCAACACGTTATAGACAATTGTGAAAAATAATAATAATAAAGTAGAAAAAAGACAGAAGTTAGCTTCCACCAGATTGCTGTGCAGTTATCATTAAGATATCTATTTTAAAGAAACGAAGCTGGAAATTAGATCCTGCATGATGGATGTGGTTTGCGTAAAAAGATAAATCGGAGGTTCAATTACTAGTAAAATAGTCAAAGAAAAGACTAGCCTTATATCAAAAAATAGTAAATAAACATATCTGTTTTAAGTTAAATAAGATGCCACAGCTTATTCCACATTTGAGCTGGTAGAAGACTCTGCTGTCCACAGGTGGCAATGGTCTTGCTAATGGTCAAAGAAAAAGTTTCTGCCCCTCGAAAACGGCGACATTTTCCCTCAAAGTGCTTCTCTGAGATCATAGACACCTGAGCAACTACCTTTACAATTTCACTTCCTTTACTTCCCTAAAAATGTAACTCCTTCTGCAATGAGTAATCCTTTGAATCTTATCATATATTGTCACTTTTGTGGTCAGGATGTTTTAGGTGTATAACAAGAACTCTAGGGGGTTGGTAGAGAAGGATATACAACACAGATGTGGAAGGAGAGGCCCAGCATCCAGTGCCTGGGGGTTTTTAAAGCTAAACTACTATTTCCTTCCTGCTCTTGAGTTAGAACACTAAAGCAGAAGGCAACCATTTGTGCTAAGGTCCAATTATTTCTGTTTGTCCAGTATAAATGGCAGGAAAACATCAAAAGTCATCTTGAAAGTGAACACACATTCTTAGAGGCAGGATCTAGTCATTAGGGGAAGTCATTACTTTTTCTTTTTTTTTTTTTATTTTTAAGAAAAACTGGATTTGTTTTCAAAGTACCACACAGGTCAAGACAAATATTTAGTAGTAGGTAATAAATCATTAGATCCAGCACTTAGGCATGTTTAGTTTCCTAAATATGAATGCATTAAGTGGCCTTATAAAACTAAAATTGTAAACTGTCCTTTGAACATTTTTGTGCAACTTTGTCATTTTGTGCAGAAGGACAAATAGTAATGTCATCTGGTCCCTTAACAAACAGAGTGAAAGGGAACACGGAAGTGCCCATGCCGAACTCTCCTATTTGTAAGAGTCACAATTTCTAGTCATGCTGGAACAGAATTGTGTAAGTGGGATTTTGAATCTGAGCATATGAATTAGAATCCTACAGAGCATTTTTCACTGCTCAGAAGAGAACAGACTTGAGTATTTCTCCCTTCTAAAGTACAAAATGAATGAAGTGAAAGTAACTAGTTAAACAAGAAGTAACAGTTTAGTTATCTTTTTATTTTTTATTATACTTTCGAAATTCATTTCCTCCAATTCATGTGATATCATTATTGGAGCTTGAAAAGAGCCTTCAGCCAGGGGTTCAACGAACTAACTGAAATTCCCGAGTGCTTCACCTGTCTCCTTTGACTTCTACAAAAGAAACAACGCCGGCGGTCTGCTGAAAGGGAGACAAGCCATGGTCATTAACACACCGTACTCCGAGGATATTGTCTTTGCTATGTGAATGGGGTCTTGAGACATCCAGTAGAGATTTCAGTGCCTACTATGATACTTGGGATAAAAGATGGCTCATATTAAATTGGGTGGTTTTAAAGGAAATACATTGTACCAGTTTATGCAGAGTCATGCCAATTATTTAGTTGAAAAGGAAGCTGATCTGAGTGGCTAAAATGGGCAACAACAAAGGAGTTTAACGAAGTTGCATGTCCACGGGTTGGTGTCATGGAAACAAAACTCACCAGGGTGTTGAAAGCATTAGAAAGCATCCAGCAATGCCAAGCTGGTTAAAATAAAAAGTTACCCAAGATGAGAGAGGCAATGGGAAAGTCACAGTCCTCCTAAATGCTTTTCATGGAAAAGGCTTTATAGAGAAATGTTTCTTTTATGAAAAGGTGAACAATTACGTGATTCTTAGGACTCCTACCAACACGGTGCCTCGGTGTTTGCAGACAGGTCAGTCAGCTTCGCTTCTTCCTTTCCACCGGTGGTTTCCAGCCAGACCGAGCACGGAGCCACGGCCAGCGCTAGGAGTGCTCCTCCTCAGTACTTCCGCCGCACCCACTGATAAAGACGCTGCTGGATGCTGCACACTGTTCACCTGTGTGAACAACTGTGCACGTTGGTTGAAAGTTTCTATCTAGCCAGCTCTGCAACAGTGATATGCCCTGGCCAGCTGGGTTTCAAATATTACAAATATCTGTGATTTTTTTTTTAAATTGTTCTCAGAATCTCAACTTCTTGGCTGTGTCTGTGATGAAACTCAACTTGAAGACAATGGGTAACATAAAAATGCTAGGTGTCTGTCATGACCATGGCCTTTTCAAATCACTTTATGATGCAAGACTCACACACCGACTGAGTACGTGGCAGGAGTTTTAACTCTGTCACCCACTTCTTCACATTGTACTAACAAGTGCCCCTGGATAGCCAAGTGATATGTTAGAAAGAATCCAAAAGAGAAAGGAAAGCAGTAAAAATATAAAAGGGAAAAGAGAATATAAGAAACTAAAGACTAATAACTGTGGAATTGAAATGGTTAACATTTACTAAGCATTTACTATGTTCCAGGCATCTTCTCTCTACACGGCTTAATTCTCACTGCAGCCCCATTTTATAGGGGAGGAAATGAGACGGAAGAGGCTAAATAAACTGCTGGAAAACAGAAGATCCTTGAGCTCAGGGAACCTGGCTCCTGAGCCCATGCACTTTACCATTATGTCACTACATACAGAGAAGCAAACAGAGGGAGGAAATAATTATGATGCCTGCTTGATACCGACTGCTTCCTTTGTGCCAAGCACTGTGCTAAGTGTCCTGAATGAGATCCCTAAGGTTAGAAACTCTTTGAAGCAGGAAATATTCTCATTTTGCAGGTGAGAAAATCAGAGATTCACTCAAAATAATGACATGACCTAAATCATTCAACCTTTAGGTTGTGGCACTGAGCTTAACTTCCAGGCAGCAGTCATTGTGACTGACCTCTTCACAGTGACAGCACCAATAATAATAAACTCCTGATATTTGTTATTCACTACATCACCATCACTGGGTCTCACTGGCCCATTTTGGAATAAAATCCCTCAAAATGCAAAATATTCTGAATTCATATTTTATGTTTCTGCTTATCTTTTTAAAAAGAAAAGTATACAGAGTGTTATTTAATGCTATTTGTCAAACTGGCTATTTAATATTTACTTATCCTTTTTCGGTAATGTCTGCTCTCCATCAATCTCTTATTAATTTGACAGAGTAAATTATTATTTCTAAGTGTGGAGGCAGTTTTGAGACTGTTTACTGTTTACAAAGGTCTCTGTACTAACCGTGGCAGTGCATTTTTCAGAGGCTTAATGAGAATATACTCAGGCACAGTGTTTATTACCTTGGAGAGAAAAAGTAGTTAAGCCACCCACCCTATCCCTTTGTATTTTAATTTATTGCAACCTGTGCTTTTGCATTAGGGAGAGAGTGTTCCTTTTCTCTTTGTAGTGTTTGTAAATAGTCCCAAAACTAGAGTCTTGGCTTTCTTAGAAAATTATGGAATCTCCTTTTGAAAAGCCAATTATTTCTTACATTAGTTCCCTTACTTTCTTGCCACATGTATTTAATTCCCTTTACCCTAGAATGTCTCCTGGCTATAGGAGTTACAGCTGAACCTTTATAAACAACTCTAAAAACAGGAACCATGGTCTCCACAAAGGAGAGAGTCTTTGTTGTTAGAAAGGATTATATGGAGATGTAGGTGTGTGTATGTGTGTGCATGTGTGTGTTCAACCCCAAAAGTAAGCAATACATACCATTCAAAAGTCTGATTAAGTGTGGTGTCTCCAAAATCACACCCCACCCCACATTCAATGCACCTCTCGTATCTTAAAGGCTTACTGTGTTTCAAGCCAAACAACGCAATTTGAGAACCAATTAGAACAACCCATGGGGAAGCCAGAGCTAAAGAAGACTCAGGAATTCCCAACTCTGCAGATGCATTCTAGGGTTTTACCAGAATAAATCTATCATCTTGGCCCCTCTTCTAGTCCAGCCTAAGAAGCCATGAGAACTTTAAGTTCCATTTTCTTTGAGTCCCTTGCTGTCTGGATTCCCACCCTTGGAGATGCTCCAGAATTTGCCTTGTCTTTGCAAAGGTGGTAACTTGAGTGTTACACATGCCGATGGATTAGAGGAGGCTGGGAAGCTCCTCCCTGACTATTCCCGGCTCCAGGGTCCCATAACACCAAGCCTACTCTTTTACCCAGTGCTGTGCTCTAGATGATAAAATAGCATACCACTTCTCACAGCAGACACACCATATGGTACTCACTACTTCTCTCCTCAACAAAATGCCTGGAAGTATAAAGTTTTTTCTTCTAACTGCAAAAGATAATAGAGGGGAGTGTTTGCATTTGTTATATATACATATATATAAAATATTATGACAATCCCTGTTGACAAGTGTATATTTATAATCTCTTAAATTCCGAGAGTCTCTGGGGAAAAGACTCCTCCCATGAGGATAGCACTGGGTGATCTGACACAGACACCCAGTTCATCGAGTTTTCCCTCATAAGCTAAACTTTCAGAAATAAAAGTTTCCTAGGTGATCTTTCCCTTAAATACCACATTTTTGTTCAAGAATAACAGGCTTTTACTTGTAACTAAATCTTGGACTCAAGAGAGGCCAAGAAGAGTTTGACCTTTATTAGTCTTGTCTTTGAAAAGAAAACATGCTTTGTCTATGCCAGGAAAAAAAAAAAAAGATTAAGCCTAAAGAGCAATATTTGGGAGTCAGACAGATTTGAGTTCAAACTCCAGCTCTTACTTGCTGTGTGTGTGATTTGAGGCAAAGATTTTCATTTTCTGACCTACGGTGTCCTTGCTGCATTGCATGGCAACAACACGGGTGTAACGTCCTCTCTCTGGTGGTAATTACAAAGCACCGAGTACCAGGACTACTGGGTGAAGGGTAGCTAACGAATACCTACTATTTCTCAATTTTACAATGACTACTTTTTTACAATAACTATTTCCACAGTTTTATATATAACTTAATATTATTTGGAACAGAATCATTTCATTGGCCTTATTCTTTTTCTATTCTGTAATCAAATAAGCCAGCAAACTCTTTTCCCTTTAAAAAGATTTCCATTTTTTAACAAGAAATATATTTGCTTTTTTATTTGTGGTCTGAATGATTCATAAAATTGATATACTAGGAGGGACCCCCCCCAAAAAACTGGAATTATCTCTAGAGAGCAGGCCCCTTAATATTCACTTCCCCCATTAGGTGAGTGTTCTAGGAACCCATCTGTATCAGTGTGCCAGCTGGCATTTTTGTGAGAGGTTGCATTCGGCTTCAGTGAACTTTTTTTTTTTAAGACACTTTGAATTCATTTACCCATTTCATGATGGGTGATTTACAAGCGTACCTGCCCCCACTGCACTGAGTGTTCAGCAGTTTTTGACCAAAAATGGCATGACCTCCATGCCCCACTCTCCCTATTTATCCAATCTCACCTGAGCGATGTATTTTTATTTTGTTTCCCCGGATGAAGAAAGTCCTCAAAGGGAACTGTGTTGCCGATGTGGAACAGGTAAAACAAAAACCAGCAGAAGCACTAAAAGGCATCAAAACTGACGACTTCAAACACGGTTTTGGGAAGCGGAAAAACTGTCTCCATAGGTAGAGTGCATCAGATTGAGAGTGCTTTGAAGGTGGCTGAAACTTAAACATGTAAGAATGAATGCACAATTTTTTATAAATAAAATCGGGGGGGGTCCCACCTCATGAACCCTAAAACCTCTTATGTCTAAGATAATGAGCCACAATACAATAGAAATCACGGTAACTTGCTAGTGGCAAGACTGCTCTCTGCACCCTGTTTCTATAAAGAGGGGTCTGCAATGATGCTGGCTGTGTCACAACACTGTAGCTGCAAATACAAAGTAAAGAACAGAACACAGGTCAGAGCTGCATCAAGCAGGCATGTGCACATGCACGTACACCATTGATAGTGAATAAAAAGGCAGGTAGACCTGTTTGGAAAAGTAACCATGGAAATCGAAAACAGGAAAGAGTTGTAACATAAGACTCAGAAGACATAAGAAAATCACTGCGGTGTTTGTCACACAATTCAAAAGTGTTGCAAGGGAGAAAATCGGTAACATTTTTTTTCTTGCAGGGTGGCAGGTTTAGGTTGCAGTTAAAATAACATATTCAAGGTGGGGGAAAGTAGGTGCACAGTTCTTCATAGGGACAATAATATAATAATTAATAAACGATAACACCAAAGTGAGCTTTGTTTCGTGTACTCACAACTAAAACCTATTTTTGCCCCACCCTGCGTGTTGAGGGTCTACCAGAAGGACAGATAATTGGTGACGGAAGGAGACTTGACTTGGGGTGGTGAACACACAACACAGTGTACAGAGGATGCTTTGTGGATTGTGCATCAGAAACCTGTATAATTTTGTTAACCAGTGTCACCCCAATAAAATTCAATAAAAAGGGAAAAAAGAAGAATTTAAAACTCATTTGTTTTACTCTGCGGAGAATAAAATGCTGAATGAGAATGACTTGAGCTCAAGAGAGCTACGGCAACACTGTACATTAAGAAACTTCAAGTGGCAACCTAGCAAAATCACTCCCCTCATCGTTCTCATCAGGCTCTTTCTCTGGCTTGCGGGTCATTCAGAACAGGCAGGCCCTGAGGGCACCTTTGACTCATGTGCGAGGTAGGAAAATGAGCGCTCTATTCCTCACTGGAAAGAGCCAAGTTCTACCCAATGGAGGCTACCGCCTCAGGAAAGAAAAGAGTGGGTAGATTCACATGGACAACAGGAGAACACAAATGTTCTTATCCCCTAGGGTTACTGGCTCATCCACTTTTTAATTTTTTAATTATGGTTGACATACAATATTATTTACTTTTAGGTGTACAATCCAATAATTAAATATTTATATAACTTATGACGTTATCACCCTGATAAATCTAGTATCCATCTGATAACCATACATAGTTACTAAAATATTATTAACTATATACCCTATGCTGTACTTTACATTCTCATGACTATTCTATAATTCCCAATTTGTACTTTTAATCTCTTCCCCTTTTTCACCCATCCTCTCAAACCCCCTTCCATCTGGCAGACATCGAAATGTTCCATCTATGAGTCTGTTTCTGTTCTTCTTATTTGTTTTTATCTACTTTTTATTTGTAATACTAAAACCTCACTCTGAAGAAAGGTTTTCTTAGCTAAGCTGCTTTATACAAAATTCTATTAAATTTTAGTATTTCAAGGCACTTCCTTATTTTGTTCAGTAGAGATTTCTGAACTGTGACTTTATTTTTCTTTTTAAAAAAAGTTATTAAATTTATTGCAGTAATGCCAGTTAATAAAATTATATATATAGGTTTCAGGTCTACGATTCCATAATCTATCATCTGTACACCATATTGTGTGTTCAGCACCCAAAGTCAAGTCTCCTTTTGTCACCATTGGTCCCTCTTTACCCTCTTTTACCTGCCCCACCCCCTTTTCCCTCTGGTAATCACTACACTGTTGTGTCTCTGAGGGTCTTTTCTGTGTGCTTAGTCCCTTCACCTTCCTCACCCATCCCCCAACACCCAGTCCCCTCTGACAGCTGTCAGTCTGTTTTCTGTACCTATGAGTCTGTTTCTATTTTGTGGGTTGTTTATTTTGTTCATTAGATTCCACATATAAGTGAAATCATATACTGTTTGTCTTTCTCTGGATGACTTATTTCACTCAGCATAATACTCTCCAGGTCCAGGCTACTTTTTTGTAACAGAGTAAGATTTCCTTCATTTTTATGGCCAAGTAGTATTCCATTGTATAAATGTACCATAACTTTTTTTTTTAATCAGCTCATCTACCAATGGGCATACGGGCTGTTTCCAAATCTTAGTTATTGTAAATAATGCTGCAATGAACATAGGGATGCCCATACTCTTTCAAATTAATGTTTTAGGTTGCTATGGATATATTCCCAGAAGTGGAATCGTTGGGTTATAAGGCAGTTCTATTTTTAACTTTTTGAGGAGTCTCCATACTGTTTTCCACCAAGGAAATGTTTTAGTTTGATGTAGTCCCATTTGTTTATTTTTTCTTTTGTTTCCCTTGTCCGAGGAAATGTATCAGAAAAAAAATATATTAATACAAGAAATGTACAAGATTTTACTGCCTATGCTTTCTTCTAGGATTTTGTAGTTCTGAGTCTTACATTCAAATCTTTAATCCATGTTGAGTTTGTTCTTGTGTGTGTTGTAAGAAGGTCTAGTTTAATTTTTTTGCATGTATTTGTCCAATTCTCCCAACACCATTCACTGTGAGCTTATTTTGTTTAGCCATGATTTCAGTGTAATATCTTAGCCTACAAAGAATTGCTTTATGCTACACTGAACACAGGATTAGCTTTATGTAAACCAAGGGACAATACAAAACAATAACCTTCCCATAACTTCCACCAATAAAGTAAACCTTGTTCAAGGGAAAACTATATTTTTAGACATACTTGTAAACAGAGGATATACCTTCTGTCAGTGAAACATGTAACAAATAAATAATACTTAACTGACATTTAATACTGATTAGAAACTACTCTCAACCCTTCAATAATTATAATATATAAATAATATCAAATAAAGCTAATTAAAATACTTAGAGAATATTTACTGTATGCCAGACTCTGTTCCAAGTGTTACCTCTATTAGCTCTTTTGCGCCTCACAACAACCCTATAAT
Source organism: Micronycteris hirsuta (assembly GCA_004026765.1). Classification (NCBI taxonomy): domain Eukaryota; kingdom Metazoa; phylum Chordata; class Mammalia; order Chiroptera; family Phyllostomidae; genus Micronycteris; species Micronycteris hirsuta. The sequence continues at coordinate 4,068 of PVJI01011870.1, read as the reverse complement.
ATAGCTACAATTATCCCCATATTGCAGAAAAGTAAACTGAGGCATTAAAGGTCAAGTGAGTTGCCCTTGGCCATACATGTAGTAAGTGACAGAGCTAGGATTCAAACCCCAAGCAGTCTTATTCCAGGGACTGCACTTTAAGCCATTTCCACACTTACGTTCTGTTTAATGATTACCTAGTTGTCACTGTGTCCAAGTGGTATCTAGAAGGTATACTTAGGAAGTATATGCCCTGGAGATTAAGACATAAGCAGCGGATGGCTCAGGAAACCTCCAGGAGAGAAAGAAGCCCCTCCATTTTTGCTGTCACGATATCCCCTACTGGAATTAACCCCACTTGGAAACAGTATATAGTAGAAACTCTCCTGGTGGGAACAAGCTGACCCACATTTAAAAAGATCTAAGAATTATTTTACTGTGAGGCTGAAATTTCAGCTAAACCTGAGCCTTACTTTGATGAAATTCCAAGCCTTGTTTATACAGAGACTTTGGGGAATTCAGAGCATCTTTCTAAAGAAAGAATATGAAAACTCTAAGGAAACTGTGAACCTCGATCCATATACTGCCATGTGTTGCTTAACAGAGATATGACACGAGGAATGTGCTGGTGAGCGATTCATCATTGTGCAAACGCCAGAGTGCACTCACACTGACTGGCTGGCATAGCCTACCACACACCGAGGCCATGTGGAGAACCCATTGCTTCTGGGCTACAAACCTGCACAACACGTTACTGTACTGAATACTGTAGATAATTGCAACCCAACGGCATTTGTGTATCCAAACATGGAAAGGTACGGTAAAAATATGGTATAAAAATTTTAAATGGTCCACAGGTACAGGGCACTTACTGTGAGCGGAACTTGCAGGACTGGCCGTCGAGCTGGGCGAGGCAGGAAGGAGTGGTGGTGAGTGTGAAGGTGCGGGGCGTTACTGTACCTGCCGCTGACCGCGTAACACCTATGCGGCACTAGATTTACTTAAAGTGTTTTTCTTTCTTCAATAATAAATCAACCTTAGCTTACTGTAACTTTTTTACTTCATGTACTTTTTTATTTATTAAAGTCTTTGACTCTCTGGTAATAACATAGCTTAAGACAAACACATTGTACAGGTATACAGATGTATTTTCTTTCTTTGCACCCTTATTCTACAAGCATTTTCCTTTTAGCTTTGTTTTTATCTTTGAGACCTTTTTTTGTTCAAAACTAAGAGAGACACAAACACACATGTTATCCTAGGCCTACACAGGGTCAAGGTCATCAGTTATCACTGTCTTCCACCTCTGCATCTTAGCCCACAGGAAATGAAGTTCTCAGGGGCAATAACAAGCATGGCGCTGGCATCTCCCATGATAATGATGCCTTCTGCAATTGCTCCTGAAGGCCCTGCCTGAGGCTCTCCTTGAGAGAGTGTCTCTTTTCAGAAACAGGTTCATGGTGGTTAGCTTGGTTTGTTTCTTTCTTTCACCAGAGATTGGTTCTCTAGTAATGAAAACCGTATAGTGCTGAGGTTCACGTTTCAGACTTTTGAAGGAGCTTGTTGAGATTTGCAAAAGCTCCTACTAAGCCCTTCACTGTGAGTTTTCTTGAAGATTTTTTTCTTCTTCTACTGTTTTTTTTTTCCCCTTGTCTCTTTTTCAGCTGTGCATTCTTGTTCCGGTTCCAGTGACTCCTGATTTGTCAATTCCTCAGGGACCAGCTCTACAGGCTCCTCAATGTCATTTTTATCCCCACCCAGGAAGTTGTGCACTTGTTCATTGCTGCAAGCTTTGTGTTACATTTCCTGGCAGCTTCCTAAGAATCTGGAACTATTTAAAACTAAAATTTTTTAAAAGTTCTTATCACCTTCTATCTAAACAATTAAACCTATAATTTGTGAAAGAAATGTTTTATTCTTTTAACATAATTATACTTAATAATAGCAAAAGAATTTAGTAATGCCAATTGCACCAAAAATAATGTATTGAACATATGCAATATATAAGGCATGCTGCTACACCTGGAAATAAACATTAGGCTTGTGATTCCCTTTCGGGGGGGAAGAAGGGATTCCTATTAAAAGTAGTTTTAAAATCCTCATTCTTAATTTATCAATATATATACTTTTAAATTTTATTTTAATAAAGATAATCTGTTAAGTGAAAAATGAGAAAGTTATACTAATTTTTGCACCTCAAAATATCAGCTATTCACTGTACTTGAAAATGCCATCACTGATGTGATAATTATCTTTAAAACAAGTTGGAGAAAGTATAATTAATACACACCTTAAAATAACATCGGGCACTTGTATGCTGTTTCCCTTTTTACTTATGGAATGAGTTTTAGCCCTGTGAGAGTGGGGAGGCAAACAGTATTGACAGATATAAACATACATATCTAAACTGCTCTAAGGCAAATGCTGACGATTTATTCAGTCTTTAATGGAGAAAGTCAGTTATTGCTGCCTCATCTCCAGTACACTGGTGGTGATGGAGTCAGGGCTTATGAACGATGATAATGATGCTATATTTACTTCTATAAGGTTCTACTACTTTATCTCCCGCTTGGCTTTGGCCTAATCCAGAATGATGTCGTGAAGCATTTTAGTGCTTTGGGAAACACCTCCCACCAGCCAGATTTCTAGCCAAACTTTTCAGCTAAGAACTGTCACTACAGGAGGCCTACCAAAAGCCACCCCCGTCCCGGCTCCACAGGGCTGACAGAGAATGGCCCATGAGTCATGGAGGCAGTTGGTGGGCAGGTGGCAGCTCTACCCACCAATGATTATTTTTTTTAATAACTGAGGGCTCTTATTATACCTTCGACCTACAATTTCTTTGCCTCCACCATAACCAAGCCAATGTAGTGGAGTACACATCATCAGGGGATTTTTACTATTCATTTTCAAAATGTGTTTTAGCTGGATTTTTTTTAAGCATTCTGATACTGAAGCGGAGGGCAAACAAGAATGTGCAGAATAATTGGCCCTAGTGCTTTCCCTCTCTAGCAATTCAGGGCCGCTGAATTGTACCCCTTTCTGTGTCTGATAATCTCATTACATTTTCCTAGATTCAGGGGAAGTACAGCACATGTTGCTTACATGCTTGTTAGGTTAAGTTGCAAGATCTAGCTGTAGACATTCTCGGCGGACCTTGACAAATGAAAACGTAAAACCTTGGAGCTCCTTTCACAAGTCATCTTGTTGAGCTTGGGAACATGTACTAGGTATCTCTTGTACATATTTATGGAGCTCTTGATGGATAAGCCACTCAATCTGCTCGTGGTGTTCAGGTCCCATCTACATTCAGATTCATCTCCTTATTAAAATGAATGCAATGCAAATCACGGCACTTACTATTTTTTAATCTTCACACCTACTTGCTCCCCCTCAGATATATCAATCTGCCACTTTGCTCAAAGGTGCAGAACTCTAGGAAGCATTTGACATTCATCATAACAGGTGGATAGTTATTGAATATAATTAAATTTATAGGTTATTATGCTTCTCATATACCCTGCCTTCCTCTTAGGGGATGAAAATTACCTGAAACTTTTTATTAACTTTTTTGTGCAGGAGGAAATACTTATTTATAAATGGATTTGTTTTTCATTTCAACTCTTCCCACTATCTTAATTACTGCTTTTATTTTTCCTTTTTGTCAGCAAGAGATCCCACCTTCTGTCTGATTTAATTATAGTTAGGCTCTCTGGTTGGTAAGGTTATTGTGTTTTATATTTATAGTTTAATCTCTTTCAGTTGTTTAAAATTGCTGCAAATAAAGTTTTAAGATATGACACAAAAAAAACAAAATAAAATATTTGAAACATTTCTTATTTCTTTATTCTCTAAAATTTCTTATTTAATCTCCTAGTCTCTAAATTACTCTCCTTGCACATATATTGTATTTAGTAAACACATGCTTATTTTTTAAATCTGTCTTCTAATAAATAAAATCATAAAGGATGCTAGTAAACATCAAAGATACACTTAAGCGGGGAAACAAAGTCACAAGACTGCATCATGACCTTGGGGGAGGGTGGATGGAGGGAAAGTCCTTGAGGTAGACCAGGACCCATGTAACTG